>WOXC01011192.1:0-176168 GCA_011680675.1 Gymnobelideus leadbeateri | reverse complement strand
CAACCATTGTACTTCGTTCAGTTACATTATTGCTAGTAGAAGTCGTCACCAGGCTTTCATTATATTTTTTTCCTGTCTCCTAATTTGAGATGTAATCAAATTGATTGATTTAATAATGTTATAAATTTGACTCAGGTCATGGTAAATATAAGCTTCTCCATGTGTAAAATGCATATGTGATAATTCCCAAGATCCCTTTTAGCTCTAGCATTTAATGAAGTATTCAATTTACTACCTTTGCAATGTATCACACTAATTAATTTTCTTATTTATATTAATCTAAACTTTCTTGAGTCGGGCATGCAGAATGATAGAATGATGCAATAATATGTACATGATTCCAACAAGATGAGTTATTGCTCTGGGCACACCCACCATGGGATCCTCAAGCTTAGGCATTTTTCTTTTTTGGTTTATCAACAATAATGACTCCTCAGCTTGAACTCTAAAGCTTAATACAATGTGACTTCAAGCTACTATGATTAATTAATTGAGTTCAGAGATTTGTGAGGAATGTAGAAAAAACTTCATATTAAGTTGACCTAAAATAGTTATTATATAAGCAACAGACAGAATCTTTTCTTGAATAAAAAGATCCAAGCCATGGGCTTTTTTTTTTTTTTGCCTCTCTCCAAGCACACTTCCCTGCTTTATCCTGGTTCAGAAGACTGAAACTATACACATGTGTAGCTAATTCTGGATGGCTCACAAATACTAAGGTTTGGCAGTTTTATACTGAGATAAACAAAGGGTGCTGGATACTTCAACCTAAAAGAAGTAAACCCTAGCCTCTGCTGAATACTCCAATCATGAGTAGGTCAGATAATCCTAAAATGGGAGTTGGTAAAACATTTCCCATAAAATATAGAGAATTGGGGCGGAGCCAAGATGGCGGAGTAGAAACAGCTCTTCCAAGCCTCTCTGCCCCCAGATTCCCCACAAACTATGTAAAAAAGGACTGTGAACAACTTCTGGAGCCCCAGCACCCACAGAACGACACAGAGAAGCTAACCTCCCGCTGAGGACAGCCCAGCAGCCCTGCAGGAAGGACCAGCGCAGCGGTCTGGGAGCCAGCAGCGCGCAGAGCGCAGGAGCCGAGCCGAGCCCAGGTCCACGTGAGCCGAGGTTTTAGCCCCAGGGCGGCAGGGCCAGCAGCCGGCTGGAGGAACCCCAGAACACCAGGAACTGTGGCGACCCCAGAATTATCAACATAGACATGCCTAGGACAAAGTAAGAGGTTAGTGTCCTATGGACTTTGGGACCTATATTTGGGGAATGCGTCAGCTCCCTCCCCTGGGGGCTAGAAGCCACTGAGGAGACACACCATTTTGTAGTTTTCAGAGGCATTTCCGGCTCCCAGCCTACAAATCGTGGGGAGATCCAGCGATCAGTCTTGGGGGGTAATCGCTCTTGCTTTAATCTCCCTGGATCTGGATTGTGATCTAGGGTGGAAGTTGTGGGTGGGTTTACAGCTTGCCAGAAATGGAAGTTGCCCCCCCACACGTTTGGGATGAAAATTCCTGTAGCTGGCCTTAAAGCCACAGTGTAAAATTCAAGGCAATGAGCATTTATTAATCACCTACCATGTACAAAGTACAATAGTAGATTTTTGGGGAAAGCAAAGTTAAAAATAGATTTCGGCCTTTGCCCTTGAGGAAATTATAATCTATTTGGAAATACAACAAATAAATAATTAAGGGAACATATACTCTTTTGAGATGGAGGATAGTTCCATCAACTAGAATGACAATAATGATGATAATAATGGTGGTGGTGGTGGTGATGGTGGTGATGGTGGTGATGGTGGTGGTGGTGGTGGTGGTGGTGATGATGATGATGATGATGAAGAAGAAGAAGAAGAAGAAGAAGAAGAAGAAGAAGAAGATGATGATGATGATAGGAAAGGTATGACACCTGAACTGAGCCTGGAAGAAATTTAGCAGTTCTAAGAGGCGATGCTACAGAATAAGTGGTCTAGGAATTAGAGACAGGAAAGGCATGGAAGTAAAAAAGAGAAAATGCTGAGTTCAGGGAACAATAAATAGACCAGGCTAACTGCAATGGAAGTATTCATAGAGTAGTAGCTTGAATGAACCATTGGCCCACATTACTTATCCTTCTAGGTATGCAAACTACTACTCTGTAGATAGAAATGGCCAGAGTGATTGATGAAGAGGGCATTCTGTTTGGATTCAGAGGAACTCGGTTCAAATACTAGCATTGCCCATTTATAAATTGTAACCTCTGTAACCTTGACAAGTTACAGATCTACAGGCAGGTAGGCTACATAGCTATGGACTTGGAGGCAGGGAGGCCTGAGTTCAAATCCTGGCTCAAACACTTAATAGTTATGCAACCCTGAGCAAGCAATTTTATCTTCCAGACCTGATTTCTTTATCTGTAAAGTGAAGATATTAATAACATCACCTTTAAAGAGTTGTTTTGAAGATTATCAGAGATAACATATATATATAAATCTCTGATTAAGCAGGTAAGGCTTAAACAAACATATATAAATAACATATATAAATATTTATATATATATATATTTGAGATAACATATAACTCTTTGTAAATCTTAAAGTACTATATAAATAGTAGCTTTTATTATTCACTCACAGTCTCCCTGGATCTTATTTTTTTCAGCTGTAAAATATTAGGACAAGATGACCTCTAAGTCCCTTCCAACTCTAAATCCATAATCCTATAATCTTTGTTAGGCCCTGTATTTTATTTGGAATGGCTTTGGACAGGTTATGCTCTGATTGGCTGATGTAAATAGTTAGCAGCCTATCGCATTCACATATGTAAAACATCCTTTAAAAGCACTGTTCTTTCTAGATTTTTTTCAAAATCAGGGGGTACCATTCCCACAAAGAATTTATATGAATAAAAATAAGATTTGTGGCAATCAATAGTAAAGAAAAGTTTAGGGATTTTTATTTCCATCTTTGAGCTAATCAAGGAGGGGTATTATTAAATAAAATATTCACATTCTAAGTCTCAAACTAATATTTCAGTGAAAACCTCATGGAATTGACTATATGCAATGGAGTTAGGAAGGAAAAAAGCAAACCTTCTTTCTTTGGAACTGCATCTACATTTGTCATTGTTTTTGTCAAAATGGATCTCTCAAGACACCAAAATAGAATGAGCCGGCTTATTATATTTGGCTTCTCTTCCCAAGCAACCCAATAAACTTTGAGCTTGCCCTTCCTGAATCTCTTGAAATATGTGGACATATACTCACAATTCACTGGCAGAAGGTAGAGCTCAATTGTGCACATGGAGATTTTGTAGGCACTAGGTACCTGTGTGCCAGAAGGCTCAATTTCTAAATCATACATTTGTTGCTTTGATTGCTGGAACTGCGCCTTTCCATTACTTGCTTTCCAGCTTCATTGATAGCTCTGCTTTTTGCATTTGAGATTTAATTCTATCTCTCTGTGGGCTAGTTGTCTGTGAAAGAAGGAAGGATATTCACATGCTCATAAACTTCAAGGATCAATCGGGAGAAGATTTGAAATGTTTGCTTAAGCCTCACCTGCTTAATCAGGCTTTTAGCTGATTGCTGGAGACTGACTATTGGCTTATGCAGTAGTGGAGGGCACTTTGGAAAGGCATTCTATGAACTGCTGTTAAAATGTACCTGATTATCCAGAGCCGTTATTGCATTTTTGTCATATTCTCATATCTGCATTGGGACACAGGAGGGCACATTTAAGAAAGCTCTGTTCATGCCACCAAGAAATAATGGAAAAGTAAGAGCAAATGTGTTTAATGGGAAAGGGTAGGGTTGTGATCAAAGGTTTCATTCATAGAGTATCTTTGACTATAAACAAAGAGTCAATTACAAAAACACTACCCAGAGCTGGTAGCTGGATTATAAGAGGGGAAAGTTGGAATATGGTATATAGGCATCCTTCAACATGTGCAATGGATGCTTTTTTGGCCAAACTAGTTCCAGAGAAGATTTTCATTGAGAGATTCTACTCTTTGCCCTCAGTTATTTTTGTGAAACAAAGAGGCAGAATATTTTCAAAGTTGCTAATAGACAGATGAAATGTACACAAATGAAAGAATGAAAAATCATTATTTTAGACTTAATGATTCCTCATTTTTTTTATACTTTAGGCATCTTTAAATTATAATAGTACTGCAGCTGGTCATTTCAAAATGTCTTCGTTTCCATGAATATGATTAGAAGAATCAGCCTAGCATAATGGATAGAGAGCCTGCCTTGAAGTCAGAAAGACCTAGACTCAAGTGGTGCATCTGACACATACTATCTGTGTGAGATTTGGCAAGGCACCTAATTTCTCAGGGCCAAATGCGTCCATGACACAAAAATGTTTTTTAAAAAAAACTGTTTCTAAAGTTGAAAAATACAGAGAAGATGTTGACCTGAACTAATAGAGGGATTTTCCTTATTTGCCTATGCCAATGGAATTGATTACAGTTTAGGTTCCTATCTATATCTTGTAGTTCTAGTCTTTATCTAGTTCTCTCTCCAATGGTATTATTCCAACTTGCTTTCCTAAGGGAAGAAAAAATACAGAAAACTTTTTTCTATTTACCCATTTTTCACTGTAGCCTTCTGGGGGACTAAGTTTTCTAGACTGACCTTTTTATGTTAATTAAACTAGCAAAACACTTCCATTTATTTTTTAAATTGTCTCATTTTTATTGATGTCTTTGTTTTTACATTACTTTTTCCTACCCAGAGAACAATCTTTTGTTTCTATTGTTGTTCTTCAGTCATTTCAGTCTTGTCTGACTCTTTGTAACCCCATTTAAGGTTTTCTTTACATACTAAAGTGGTTTGCCATTTCCTTCTTCAGTTCATTTTATACATGAAGAATTGACACAAACAGGTTTAAGTAACTTGTCCAGAATCACACAGTTAGTATGTGTCTGAGGCCAGATTTGAAACTCAGGAAGATTCATCTTCCTGACTTTAAGCCTGGCAATCTAATCTCTGTACCACCTACCTGAACCATAATTCCTTGTGAGAAAGACTTTTAAAAATTGAGAAATAAAAAGCAGGTTAGCAGAACTAACATACAATAGTATCTCACAATATATATGATAGTCCATACATCCCACATCTACCAGGAAGGGAGAAACATATATTTTTTTTCAACTCCACCAACTTTAAGGACCAATCTTAGCCAATAGAATTACAGAGCTGAATTCTTAGCTTTAAAGTCATACCCAAGAACATTAAATACATAAACAGTTCTAGTTATATAGTAACACAGAAACTGAAGAACCCATTAGTTGAATGTTTTCCATCATTACATAAAAATTAAATCATTATGAATAATAAGATATTACATTCTTAGAATTATCTAGAAAACATCTTTAAACTTTGGTAAGATTTAAGAAGTTAATTAAGATCAGCAAGTAAAAGCTCTGTCCATTTATTTGAAATATGTTTATAAGAAATAGGTAGCTATATCAAGTTGTAAAATGAATGTGGTTCATTAATCAGTATAGTTGAATTTAAGCATAGCCAGGGATACATTAGTTCAGTCTGAATTTTAGCTGATTATTGATGAGATAAAAGTAGTCGATATTAATATGGACAATGTAACTACCAGTACAACCTAAAGATAAAACATGGGGTGGCTAGATGGCACAGTGAGTAGAGTGTTGGCCCTGGAGTCAGAAGGACCTGAGTTCGGATCCGGCCTCAGACACTTAACGCACAAACAAAAAAACCTAGCTGTGTGACCTTGAGCAAGTTACTTAAACCCAATTGCCCTCCAAAAAAGCAAAAAAACAAATAAAGATAAAACAATTTCTGTCCAGCATAATGATGGCTCCCATGTACTAGTTGGGAAATTATAAAAAGTTGTTAACAGAACTGGTTTTACTATATACCTGATGCAATAAGAAGCACCAGTTCCTGATACTTGTTTATTTCTATTTTGGAGTATTGATGATAGCAGTAAGCAGGTGTGAATAGAATTCCAACTTTTGTACCAATATTTGTTTTAGATGATAAAATTTTAGGAAAATTCTGCAAAAGACTCAAATCCTTCCCAACCACACTGATATTTGGTAACTGCAATGTGAAGGTGGGCACAAAGGAAAATGGGAAAAATATTTTTACAAATGAGGCTAAAGATTAAGAATGTAAAGGACATAAAATCTAAGGAGTTTCATGCATTTTTATTATGAAATCTTTGTGAAAGATGAAAGTTGTGCAATTATAAGATGATGAGCAGTGAATGTCACAAAACATGAACTAATTGTTCCAAAAGAGACAAGATATATTTGGTAGTCAACAATAAGGATCAAAATTGATTAAAAATATAAGAAAGGGGAAAAATGTGAAGACCCATGTGCTTATGACAATTCCAGTATGATCTATTTGAAAAAACTGCTGATATTGAAAAATGAGAAATGGATAAAGGGAAGGACATTGACAAGAAGTTAAACTTTTATAAAGCAATGAGAATGAGGATAAGAAGATAAGAAGATGCCATAAACTATTTTGGCCAGAAAGTAACTAATCTAATTGGTGTGGTAGCCACATATAATACTGGTTTATGACATAAACTCATTTTCAAAATACTCCTAAGGAATATGGAAAATAAGAATAAGTATTACCTTATAAAATAGTGAAGTGCATTGAAAGAGAAAAAAAAGCAAATACATCTACTGAAAACTTAACCTGTATCCCATCTAGGTGAATCCAAGAAATGGGTATTGATATATAAAATTAAAAGACGGATAGCAAATAAAATTAGATAGACCTATATTTGCCAGCATTCCTACAAACAAAATCAAAACAATAAACTATAGTAATCAGTGAACCTCTCTCAGAAATCATTAAGCACAGGTTGCAGGACTTTTTTTGAGCTTTATATTTGATAAGATCTTCAATTAAGTAGGTACAAGACAAATTATATAACCTCTAAGACCCCTTACAGCTTTTAGATTCTGTGATTCTAAAGTGGTAGAACCATTACATTTGTGGCATGAATCAGGCGTGCTTAACCTAGAGGAGCAAAGTTTTAAAAGACCATGGTGGCAGTCTTTTAGTATTTTAAGGATTGTAATATGGAAGTGAGACTGGACTTTTCTACTTGGCCCTGATGTAAAGAATCAAGAGAACTAGGTAGAATTTACGAAAAGGCAAATTTAGACTTGATATAAGGGGAAAAATCCTAATAATTAGTTACTCAAAAGTGGATGAGCTGTGTCTTGTTTCCCACCATTGATGACAGTCAAGCAAAGTCCGGATGAAGAAATCCAGGTATAGGCTGGACTATATGATCATCCATGTCCCAGTCATTTAAAATAGCTGTCATTCTCTAATATCAAATGGGCTGGTACTACACTGGTACCAATCCAAGAAAGAAAACACAGAAAGACCTCCTATTCATTGGCTAAAGCTTTAATGAAAGATTAACAGGAGGAGGTGGACAAACATTGCAACAGATAATAAGACATTGATGTGTTGTTATCAATACTTTTGGAGAGATTACTCACATTGATGAGCTCCTGAATCCACTGAGCTACTGAAGCATGTATTAAAAATGAGGGCATCTTAAAAAAAAAAGTTAAGTTTGTGTATTTCTCTAAAAATAGCCTGGGCGACAGAGAGCAGAATAGACTGAACCTCCCTTTTGAGTAAGAATTGTATGTTTCTTTGCCTTTTTCACACACATACAAACACATGTGTTTATATATACATGTATGTATATATTTATACATCTATATACACAGACACACAGACTCATACAGAGAGAGGGAAAGAAAGAGAGAGAGAAATAGAATGTACATCTCTGTCTCTCTGTCTCTCTCTGTCTCTCTCTCTCTCTCTCCCCCTCTCTCCCTCTCCCTGTGCTAATACAGACGAGTACCTTTTATGTATAGCGTGTAGTCTTGGAGAGTTACCTGGATTCACTTAGAGGTTAAATGCCTCTTCTAGGGAAACAGTGTCAAAATGTTTCAGATTTAGTATTTGTACCAAGTTTCTCTTGATTTTGGGGACCTACACTATGTAGTATCTCTAAAAATAAGATTAAGCAACTGGAAGTCTTTTCCCACTTTTTGTGGTAAATCAAATCAAATCAAACAACTCCAATCTTCCCCATACAAGAATGGATTAGACAATTTCCTTATGTTACTTACAAGGTGGCGTTTTCCTTACAGTCTGTCCACTATAGCACACACTTGAAGTCAATACAATCCTGTTAGTTGAAATGGTCAAAATACTGCTTTAAAAGGTTCATTTGGTTTTCTTTGATATCATAAACTAATAACAAGAATGAATTCCAGTTTCAGAAAAAGAAATAATAACAACTGTATACCATGGTAAGAAAAGTATCGAGTTTAATGAGGTATGAGGCAAAAAAATTCTCATCGTTGTTGAGGAATTATTTATACTAGAATTCTACAATGTTATAAATAATACTGAGCTCATTTTTATAAATCTTGGATGGTCAGTATATGTTGAGGATCTTTATTTATTTTTTATTCTAGACTTTGTAATGAAGGATAATAACAACAACCCTCCTAATTTCCATGGTTGATTGAAAAATAAAACATTTCTAGATGTTAACAAAATGTAATACTTTTTAAAAGGGAGAAATGTTTTCCCTCCAGGCTATTGAAGCATGTCTTCCCTACTTGTAATCCTGATTTGGAGAAATCATCACCAACAGCTATATATGTGGCGTAATTTCACGTAAAGTTGTCTTCATACAATGTCCATAAAACCCAACCTCCTGAAAAATGTTATAAAAATGTTTCACTTCATTTCATATAATTGCAAATTATTCTCTGGATACAAGGATGACAGACTACTTTCTATTACAGACACAATGCTCTCCCAGTAGAATTCTGCAAATGTAAGAAATGGGGAATTTTCCCATTTCCCATTTCCTTCATTAACCTTTGTTGAATAGGAAGAGCCCCAGCCTCCTCATTTCTTGATGTTGAAAGTGTAGGATTTTTTAAATTCTTTTTTGCTCTTTCTCTGTCTTTTCCTTTTTCCATGGTCTTTTATCTACTAGTACTGGTCTCCTTCTTAGTCCTTGTCCTGTGGGCTATCTTGCATTTACCTTTTCAACCATATTTGTCAGTTAGGTGTATGGGGGCTTTCTGTATTTGCATTCCCTTTTCTAAAAATCAGAACCCTTTGTTTATTGCCCCTAAAACCACCACTGACTTTTTTGTTTCAGGTTTTAGAAGAGAAACTGATAAATTGATAAAGACCAGGGATTGCAGCCAGGATAAAAAGGAAACCAGACCATATGGTAATTGATTGAAAGAAGTGAGGTATTTAGCCTGGAAAAAGAAGACTTAAGGAAAGTGTCATACCTGTTATGATATACTTGAAAGAACTGTCCTTCAAAAGAGGGATTAGATTTGATCAGTTTGACTTAGGGAAAGTATAACTAGAAGCCTTGGAGAGAAATTGCAGAAAGCCAGATTTTGGCTTGATGTAAGGAAATAACTTCCCAACAGCTGTCCCATAGTGCAGTGGATTGTGTTATGAGATGATGAATTTTATCTCAATAGAAGGTTTCTAGTGGAGGATTGAGCCCAAGTGAGGAGATTCAGAGGAGGGATAGTGCTCATCTTTTGGACTAAAATTGTATAGGAGAAGTCAAACCAGGAAAGATACACTCAAGAATTAAATTCTGAAGACACAAAGAGAAATAATATCAACAAGAAGGAAAAGTTTTGTGTTCTCATAGGAAGATAAACCCATCCAATAACTTTCTTTTAAATGTGTGAAAAAGACTCAAGCAATAAATGATAGAGGATGAATACAATAGGGTGACACAATAGTATAAGAATAATGTGATGAGTGATGTACCTCAGGAGGAGCTGAGACTACCAACGATTATTAAAAATATAGATGAAAAAAATCTATCTAAATAGAGGCATTGAAAAGTATTTGATTGAATAAAATGAAGCATAACTTGCAAAAGGAGGTTTAATCACAGGGAAAAGGATAAAAATAAAGTACATTGGTGTTTATTATCCTTAGTCTTCATCTGGATGAACTTCAGTTTGTTAACATTTTTCCAAAAATGTGGTACCCAGTACAAAATATCATTTTCCAAATATGGTTTACCCAGGGAAGAATACAGAGGTACTATCACCTCATATCCAACATGAGTAGGAGTCTTATATCTTCTTTGATACCTGTTGTCTTATATAGATTTTTAAATGTCTTTGATAAAATGTCTTTTCTTTTGCAATCATTTGTGCCAAATCATTACATGATTTGATCCTATTATATATGATTTTGACATATTATTTAATTAGTCATCATGGAATTACAGTTTAATCACTGTGAATATTAAGTTTACCTTGGACAAATTCAATTGTTTTCCAGGTGTTGACTTCTTTATAGGCCCTAGATTTTGTCAATTTTTTTTTTGGACATGGCAGTCTACCAAAACTTAAGCTCTTTTTTCCCCCCAGAAATATTGCTATCTAACAATGCTTTCCACCATCTTGAGTGTGTGAGGACAATTTCTTGAGAGCAAATATGATACTTTATGTTTATTCTCACAAAATTTCCCTGAATTAGACTTAGCCTAATATTCTAACTTCTCTGTTGATGACATTGAAATTCTGATAGTCACTCAGGTTTATGTCCTAATTAACTCAAGAAATATTCAGGGATTTGCCATTGCTTATAGAATTAAGAATGTATTCTTGATCCTGGTTTTCAACACCCTCATGTAACCAAAAATATGTCAACAGAAGGATTTTTATCCCAAGCCTTCCTGGCTCCCACTGCCATTTATTGGCCTGGTCCTTAGAGGTATCTAAAGATAAATAGATTTCAAGTAGTACTCATGAACCTCCATCAATGTGCTTCTCATTAATAATCATTAAGACAATTCCTTTTTTAGCAAATGTATTTACTAACATGGTATAGAAAGTAAAGTGTAGTAATTATTTTTAAAAATCCACATGAAAATTTATGGCACACTTTTCTACAAATATACACAAAGTCTATGGAGAGAGTGGGCACAGAAAGTACAAATGTAGTGAGGCAAATATGTAGAAAACACTTGTTTCAAAGAGCTAGCTCATAATTGCTTCCAACAAAGTCATTTCCTTCCTTCATAGAGACCAAACAAAGTTCTCCTTAGTTGTAGCTATCTGTTAGATTGTAAAGGTCCATGAATCTTTAGAAGAGGTCATACTTATTGAAGTTGCCCTTCCTTGGTAATTATCATTCCCGGATAGATCAGTTTTCTTCTACAGACTGAATTTCTCCTATTTAAAATGAATAGACTATCTGATAATGGTCTGATTTTTCCAATATATTGTCAATAAGGAGAAGAGGAAAGAGTGAGAGAAACAGAAGGCCTAGAGAGGCAATTAGACATAGAGACAAATACAGAGACAGAGGGTCGATTCCACCTTTTCAAATGGAATTTTCTGCGTTGAAATTCTTCCACCACTAGACTGGTTGAGCACTTAATAACTGACTGACTACAAATTAGTTTGTTGTTTATATGTTGCCCAGGAAGTGTGACAATCTTCTCAGTCAAAGACAAGATGCTTTCCAGGAGGCATTATTTGCTTTCATTCCAGGAGCCAGAACTTCACAATCCTTTCAAATTGATTAGAGAATTATTAACCTTTAATTTATACTTTAATTCAATTGATGAGTACAAGCCTTGTTTGATTACATGAATTGGGGTGAGGTAAAACCCCACACTTACAGCAGCATGTGTAGAGTGGAAAAAAAATTGTATTTGGAGACTGAGGACCTATGCGACCTAGGACATGTCTCAGCCTTTGATCGTTATGGCTTCCTTATCTTTAAAATGAGAGGAGTTAGGCAAATGGGTAAAATGACCTGCAGAATGTCTTCTAATTTTAAATCTGGGATTCCATGATCTTTATTAGCCTCAGAGTCTGGCAAAGTCTCTTACACATAAGAGGCTCTTAGTGAATATCTATTGAATGAATGATCATATTTTTTGCCCCATTATGTGGTTAGAGGAGTTATGCTTCTTAGTCATCATCTCCCTGCCATACAATTCATTTGTGTCTTAAGTGTAGGTTGATGGAATATGCTGTATGAATTTTCAATCCATTTTGAGTTTTCAGAAGACATTCCCCTCAGTCCTCTCAGGGATATCTGATTGCCAATTCCCATATCCCTGCAATTGTATGTCACAATGGCCGACAAATTCCTGAGCTCTCAAAGAAATAATGCAGTTTTCCCAAGCTTTATTGGTACATCAGGAGAACTCTATGCAAGGACAATGATGTGTGGTATAGGGCCTGTCAGTCGCTGCATGTGCATTTACTGGGACTTTATAGTTGACAAAAAGCCAGGATCAGATTGTACATGGAAAGTAAATATATTCTAGCATATTTGCACTAAAAATGCTTCCAAATATTTATACTACTGCCAGTTTAGATAACTCTTAGCATTTTGAGTTCCCCTAATTGATCTTTATAAATACTTTATGAAGCTTTTAACCAGAGCACTCTGATGATTCTGTTCAATCCAGCAAACTTTTAAAGTGGCCAATGCATCCTTTTCTGCTAAAAGCAAGTGGGTCAGAATTTCTAGATTGTGAGACAAACTTTATAATACTCTAGAAACTAGGAATAGAGCTTAACTTGCTCAATTCTTGATGCCCCTTTTTATGGTTTTACAGGTAAAGCCAAAGTCATTAAAAGGCATTAGTGTGCCATTGATATGGTTACCAAATTTATTGACAGAAAACTGTTCCTTCATTTTATTTTTAATTTTCATAAATATTTTACTAATAAAACTATGGAGTGATAAAATATATGATATCAATATAAATTATTTTCAGGGAGTAGTCTATGCCTTGCCTCAGTAGCTATTAAAATTCCTTTACTTGGCATTCAAGGCTCCCTATAATTTAGTACCACCCTATCCTATATTTATTCTTGTTTTAGTTCCTTTTTTAAAAAAATTAGGGAAAAATAACCCCATGGATAATATAAACAAGCAAGATTATTCACAAATACAAATACATATTCTAAGAGTTAGAAAGAAACTCAGCAAACATTTAGTTCAATGCATACACAAAAGGAAGACCCACTATAACAAAATACCCAATAAGTGATTGCCTAACCTCGGCTTGTTGATCTCTAAGGAGGAGAAACTCACCACTTCATAAGGCAAGTCATTTCCCTCTTATATATCTAAGGCTCTATCATTCATTAGCATGAAGGTGAAAGAGAAGAGACTTAATAATCCCTCTCAATGGTCATGATAACATATTTAAGTAACACTAAATAATGTAGTTTTTTTTTTTACATTTCTGTCAATGGCACTGCTATTCTTCCATTTGAGGTGATTCACAAGCATGGAGTTATTTTTCATTCTTCACTCTCCATTTGCAATTGTAAAGTCTTGTCAATTCTGTATCTGTAATATCACTTCTATCCATCTGTGTCTCCATAGTCATATGGTCAACACTCTAATTCAAACCTTTATCACCACTAAACAGGACAATTATGATAAGGTCCTAATCAGTCTCCCTGACTCAAGTCTCTCCCCTTTCCCAGCTATCCTCCAAACATTTACCAAAATAATATTACTAAATTTTGATTGTATTCAATCAATGTATTCAATGCTTCAATGACTCCCTATTGTCTCAGAGATCAAAAACCTTTATTTGGGCATTTGAAGCCCTTCACAATCTGGGGCCAGGCTTCCTTTGGAGATTTGTGGTAAATAACTCCCCTTAAAGCATTCTACAGTCTAGCTAAACTGGCCTTCTTGGTGTTCCTCATACACATCCTTCCCTTTTCCTTCTCTGTTCCTTTGTTTCCTTTCTCTATTCTTTGCACATGTTGTTCCCTAAATCTGGAATGCACTCACTTGCAGTAACACTCTTAAAATTATTCATTTCCTTCAAAGTTCAACTCTAGGACCACGTCTTACAAGGACCTTTCCTGAGCCAGGACCACTTCTTTTAAGGGCCTTACTCTTTAAGAGATGGCTTTATGGTTTGCAAAAGCTTTTATGTAGACTAAGATTTCTAGATCATCTCTTTTGATCTTTACAGACTCACATAGGTAGTTAGGACAGGTATTGTTATCCCCATTTCACAGGTGAGCAGATGAAAGGTCAGAGAAGTAAAGAAACTTGCTCAAAGTCCCAAAACTGTCTTTTGAATGCAAGTCCTCTAACTTCAAGCCATTTTAGGGCTCTGTGTTTCCTCAAGTCTGTTATACCTACCTGGATGTTCAAAGCAATTTCTTGTTTTTAACAACTACCCAGAAGAAGGAAATTAAAGAGGGAAAAAGACAATGCAACTGAGTAACTATGAATGGTGAAGCCTAATTCCTGTCTCCTGTATACATGGTGACAGTAGGTTATTTAATAAAACATGATCTGTTTGATTATCTGTATTGATATTCACAGTGCCTGGCATATAGTCATTTCTCCTGTAATATGATAGATGCATTCCTAAAAAGCAACTTGCTATGCAAAATCACATGATAAAAACTACAGGGTTTATGGGGGAAATGGGATTTAGTGGCACAACACTTGAAAATTTTGTCAATTACACATTAAGAGATTCATAAATAACATAATTAAAAACAATGACTGTGGGGTGCATGGGTTCAGCCCTACCCTTTTCCATCCACAGGTCCTATTGTACCAGGAGATTTTATATGTGTGTGTATGTGTGTATGTGTATGTGTGTATATCTATGTATGTCTATGTTTATAGATATATACATATATATGTATGTGTATCATAGATATGTATTATAGGCAGATATACAAAAAAGATAGCACTTTAACTTAAATTGGCTTATGGCCATGGACTTTGGAAAGACTGCACCTTGTGAGTTACTCTGAAGTAGTAGATGAAGGGTTATCTGAAATCAGAGGGAAATTTTTAACAGCAGGTGTGAATAGCATAGCTCCTTGTACCTCCCAGAAATGACTCATTAAAAAAAAAAAAGAAATTTGAATTATTGTCAAATTGTTCCCTAATATATCAAGCAAATTGGAACAAATTTGTATTTTTTAAAACAAGTGCTATAACAGAATTGACTGGAGAAGAAACTTAAATTTTTGTTGCTTTGGTTGATTGCAATTATCCATATTACCCAGCACCTGTTGTCATAATGTGTCTGTATTTGTCAAATTTAAGAGTAAATGCTAAACATTCCATTGCCCTAAAATTTTTATCTAATTCTCAGTTCAGAATCAGTTCTTTAGGTCAGTTCATTTTATTTCAACTATCTACCTTGGGCCTATTTCATTGCCCATCAATAACATTTTGTTATAGAAAGGGAGTTAATTCAGTAAGAATTTATTAAGAGCCTACTCCTATATTCCAATCCCTATGATAAGTCCTGGAGATACAAAGCCAAAAAAATAAAAAAGAAAAAAAAAGAAAAAAGAAACACACTCTATTTTCAAGGAGCTTACCTTCTTCTAAAGTCAGAAGTCCAACCTTCTATATGACAATATCGCTAATAAAAGTTCAGCATTTTGTCTATTGATTTTAGCTATCTGATCTAACCCTGTTCTACAGGAATAAGTGAGACTATCATGTCTTTTGATGTTTGCTGAAAGCCCTGTTTTTCATTAAGAAAAGGTGGGGGGAAAGTTATACAACATTTAGTGTAATGGAATTAGTGATCTGTCAACTTGGCCAATGGCATATTAAAAACAAGCAGACGCTCATTTATCCAACACCCCCATCCTCCAATTTCTCCTCAATACCATGTGTGGAGTGCAGCTTTTCACTCAAAACAGACTGTTAACAGGCAATCTTTGCTCTAACAGCTACCCTACTCCCTGTTAATTAAATGCCAATTTGGGTTACATAATGTAAAGTACTGCAATTACCTGTGCTGCTATATCACACTGAGAGTATGTTTATGCCCTGAACAGCCTGGCTGGTGATTAAATGAGAAGAGGCATCACATTAATTTTCAATCAAAGCCTCTCCCCCTTCCACTTTTTTTTCCCTTTAACTTTTCACTTAGCACCAATTCATAAAAAGAGCCTAGGCTAGTAGAAAGAGGACTAGATAAGACTCCAATCTTGGATCTGCAACTTAAGACCATGGGATTCAGAGTTAGAAAGGGCTTTAGGGTTCAATGAGGTCAACAATCAAGTTTTATGGCTAAGGAAAGTGCTAAAAGATAGTAATAGATTTAAATGTTTCCAAAGAATCTTACATATGTTACTTCATTTAATCCTCATTATGCCCTGTGAGATAGAATAGTTGTATAGGAAATAAAAAAAATTAATAGGCATTTGTGAAATTCCTACTGTGTGCCACCTAGTGTAGCTACAAGCAGTATTTTTAGAGAGGGGGAAGCTAAAGCCAGGGGTTAAGTAATTCTATAGTAATACAAATAGTAAGCATCTAAAACAGGACTTGAACCCAGGTCTTCCTGACTCAACACCCAGTGTTCTATGCCATAATGGTTTTTGCACCAGAGCCAAGATTTGAACAAAAATCCTGTAATCCCAAATTCTGTGATCTTTGTACCACACACACACACACACACACACACGTGTGTCCTTAGAAAATTACTTCCTCCTTTGCGAACAACATGATTCATTGCTTCTACAAATTTATTAGTTTTAAGCTGGCCTTAATTATAGAAATCAGGGGCAATTAAGCGGTGCAGTGGATAGAATGCCAAGCTTGGAGTCAAGAACACTTACCTTCCTTAGTTCAAATCCAGCCTCAAATAACACCAATCTATTAGCTATGTGTCCCTGAGCAAGTCACTTAACCTTGTTTGCCTCAGTTTCCTCATCTGTAAAATAAGCTGGAGAATGAAATGGCAAGCCACTCTAGTATCATTGTCAAGAAAACCCCAAATGAAGTCATAAAGGGTCAGACATGAATGAAAACAGCTGAAGAAAATTCAATTATAGAAATTAATCAGCAAACATTTATGAAGTACTATGTACCAAGCACTATATTAGACACTAGCTACAAAGACAAAAACAAAAAAGCAAAACAGACCTTTGCCTCCATTAATTTACCTTCTATCCATTGAGACAACATGACTATATAAAATATATACAAAATCAATACACTTTTATTTCTTTTCATGAGGAATAGGGCGCTAGTAGCTATGGGGATCATGAAAGGATTTCTATAGAAGTTAAAATTTAGGCAACATTTTGAAGCACATGAGATATTTTAACAGGGACTGATGATAGAATACATTCCCAATATGGCAGAAAGTCATTGCAAAGACACTTAGATAGGATATGGATTATTCTGTGTCAGTTTTACTGGAATGTAGAGTGTAAAAAGAGTAAAGTATAATAAGGTTGGAATACTAGGTTGATATCAGATTTTGGTACTAACCCTTTCAAAAAGAGTGGAGCTCATCTGTTATCCTAGAAGAAATAGGCTGCTATTAGGGTTTATTGAATAGGTTAGTGGCATAATCAGACATGCACCTTAGGAAAATCTTTTTGTTAGTTGTACAGAGAATAAATTGGAGATGAGAGAGACTGGTAGCAAAGAGATCAATTAGGAGGTTGTTGTGAGAATCCAGAAAAGATGTGAGGAAGATTGCTTAGTTTATGAAGAATAAGTAAAGAATAAGTACAAATGACAAGGTTTGGAATGGGAGCATATAGGAGGAAGGGAATGAGGAAACTAGTGGTGGGGGTTGGGGAATCATGTTCTGGAGAATCATATATAGGAGGGCAGAGGTACTGGGAGGTGAAGGATATGATCAAGTGAGGGAATGTTTGTCATTGAGTGGATGATGCCATACTTCTTCCCAGTTGGGTTGGAGATTAGACAGGAGGTAAGTGCAGTATAAGATAGGAAGCATATGGTTAGAAAGAAGACCTACTTCCCAAGTGTTCTTCCCTCTAAAAGTTGGAAATTGGGCAGGGAAATGTCACTCCTGGAGCCCACACAGTAGGGGAACAAAGCCCTCTTTTCTACGAGCTTTCTTCTTCCACTTTCCTCAAAGGACCACTGCAATAGGATGTGTTAGGTGATAGTCAATGGGTAGGTTGCTTCTCTTTGCACTGGGAAGTTTTTCAAATCCCATTTGGGAGATTGGATTGTCAGTAGGAGGCAGAAGTTGCCCTGTCCTGACACAGATAGAAGTAGCTTCTTGGAAGATACCCAGCCTGGCCCCTTGCAACCTTCCGAGGTCATGCTGCACTCAATAGGAAATGGAAGGTACAAGACCTTGTGCAGTCTCCAAGATCACCTCACCTGAGGAAGCTAGTTATAAGCAGGAACAAGAAATGGTAGACTCTGTTCAGGGAAATTCTCTGTTAGCCTTAACCTAGCCCAGCCCTTCAATGTCTGTTACTTCCATATTGACTCTGGCTACTTCCTACCCTGGATCCTATCTAAACCCCATCTCTTTCTCTAGGTGTTTGACCTCCAGTCACCCCAGTCTTCTGGCTACTCACATCAAGAACCTCCCTAGGAATGCCTCTCCTCCCCCATCCCTGATCCAGTCACCCTAGACTACTTGACCACTCCTAGACCCCTTCCACAATCTTTGTTTGTAAGATCCATCTGAGCCTCCATTAAGGTGATTAGATTCAAGCTGGCCCACTTGCATGAGGGATATAAATGCTCAGATTCCTTAAGAGTCTAGCCAATATTCAGATTCCTTAAGAGTCTGACCAATATGGTAAATTTTTTGAATCACTTTCTATTGTTGTTTTAATAAACTTTTTTTTCCCCTTTGACTGAAAGAAGGCTTGGGTCAAATTCATTCTGGCAGGATCTGCATGTCACTATTTTGGGGTCCCCAAGCCCCCAAACCTCAATATCACCTCAAGCAACGTGCTGCACTCAGGAGGAAATGGAAGGTACAATGTGTGCTTCTCTTGGTCATCTCATCAGCTTCTATGGATTTAATGGCCATCTCTGTACTGACGATTCTCAAATCTACCTATCCTGCCCTAACCTCTCAGCTGACCTCCAATCTCATATATACAACTGCCTTCCAGACATCTCAAACTGAATATTCAATTGACATTTTAAACTCAAAATTTACAAAACTAAATTCATTGTCTTTCTCCTTAAATAACATCCTTACTCCTCACCACCTCTCACTGTCCTTCCCCTTAAATCCAGTCTGTTGTACAGGCCTAAGAAGTCACCTTTGTACCATATGTTGAATACACCCCCTTCTTTCCTCTGGCATTACTCTAATATAGGCCCTCAGCATCTCACATCTGGAAAATTGCAATACCCTTCTGGTGGGTCTGCCTGATTCAAGTCTGTCCTTACTCCAATCCATTCTCCATTCATTCACTAGTGATTTTCCTAAAGCACAGGTCACACCATGTTACCCCTTTCCCAATGGCTTTCTACCTTGAGGATCAAATGCAAAATACTCTGTTTGGTGTTCAAGTCCTTTATAAACTAGCCTTTTACCTTTTCCAGTTGTCTTAAACCTTAATCTCTACCATCTATTCTTCATTCCACTGACATTGGCCACCTACCTGTACCATGAACAAAACATTCCATCTCTCAGCTCCAGGAATTCTCTCTAGCTATTATTCCTCATGAATGGAATGCCCTCTCCTCCTTACACCTATTGACCTCCCTAAACTTCCTTTAAGTTTCATTAAGAGTGAAGTAGCATGGAAAGAATGCTATGGATTTTCCATTTTTATTCCTATCTGCTCAGTCTAATTTGCTGAACTGCCAGTAGTAGTGGTACAAAGTTGTAATCCTCGGTGTCAGGGAGGATGAGGCTAGTGAACTATCTGAACTAAGAAGTTCTGAAATGAAGAAGGGCTAAGTCCAGCACCAATATCATATGTCCCCAGGCCCGGAGGACAACCCGATTGCTCTCCAAGCTGTTGCTTGAAGAGAGAACTGGCCCAGGTTAGAAAAAGAGAATAAGTCCAATAGTCCAAGCAGATAAGTATTGAGATCAGGCTCATAAATGACCACTCAACTTCCAGCCCAGGTGTGATAAAGAAACTCTTCCTCAAAAAAAAAAAAATGTAAAAAAAAAGCAAAAAAGTCCAGAAGTTTGTTGAATTGAGTTAAATTTCAATCTTTTCTAGAAGTTTGAATTTAAAAGGAAGGAGAAGAACTTTAAGGGGATAGTAGCACCTAATGAAAGGTTCATGTATTCTCCTCTCCCCTCTCCCTCCCCACCCCACACTATTCAAGAGACTTGAATGCTTTGGAACTCAACTGGGAAGGAAATGGAGGGCACAAGGCCCTTATGCAATTTGAAGTCTCAACTGAGGGAAGATTGAAGATTGTAAAGTGGGGTGGGATTAGGAAGAAAGCAAGAGACAAACTGAAGAAAGGGTTTGACCATGCAAAAATTTCATATCATCACTTGTGTTAGTTGATTCTCAGAGATTGAGGATGCTAGATCGCTAGAGAAGGGAGGAGCCTTATAAATCAATATGCCCAACTTCCCTCATTTTTACATATGGGAACTGAAGTTTAGGATGAAATGCTTTGCTTAAGGTCCATTAGTTAGTTTTGTTCTCTCCATTCCCATCCTAGTGCTTTTTGTACCACCCCACACTGGCTCTGATGGATTATACCAATCTTTGTCAAAATTCACTGTTTAGTCATCTGGATAACTGTATTAAAATAGACAACTATTATCTAAAGAAAAAAATTGCTATCAAAATGGTATAACACGCAGGGTATACTTCATTTCATCTTGTATCTTCTCTTTCATCACAAAAAGAATCATACTTTTCTAATGATTTGTCAGAAACATATTTTTCATCTTTTCATTTCTATGTGGGTATATACATATTGGAGTTTTCAGCACTATTGTTTTTATGCACATATCTAGCAAAGCAGAAACTTTGCCCCTAGTACAGAAAATTTAAAAGGCACTGACAGCACTCTCCTGGGGCATGTTTCCTTGCTCACTTTGACCCTGATGGTAACAACCTCAGTCTGGGACATGCTTCATTTTCTGACAACTGTACCTCTTTCCTTTCCTTTCCTTCACACTCAACCAATTTGTCCCAGGGGCAAAATGTGTAATATTCCAGTTTTTGAGAATTCATCTTTATGGATGGAAGTGGGAATATAATTATTCCAAATTAGATAAGCTCTTCAAAATTTCAATGCTACAAAGTATTGGGCCACATTTAAGAGATGTAGACCACCTAATTACTGTATAGCTACTAGTATAATTGGGTGGCTGGATAGTGAGGTTCAGTCCTTAGAATATGATTGGATTTGTCCCTTCTGATGAAGGTACAGAGCATGCACACTATTCTTTGTCTAGTTATAATCTAATATGTGAAAATTTGGTGAACCTACATCATGAATGACTAAGGGAATGGTATAAGGGCAATATAGGATGAAAAACTAGAAAAACTGATATCTTAGGAAGCACTGGGCAGGAACTTAGTTTCCATCCCAAAAGATCAATACACCAATTTCTTGCCAATTTTTTTCTTCCACTTCTTCCTGGAAAATCCAATTCATATACAAGTCAACCCATGATTTAATTGGTCATTTTAGAAAATGAAGAAAGAACAACAGTAATTCCTAAATGCAAGCAAGGTAAGAACTTCAGTGAATGACCTAGATGGATTTTATTATTATTATTATTATTATTATTAATGTTATTAGAAACCACAACCCCATAGGGTTATCCTTAGAAATCTGAGGAGTGAAGTTGTATTCTCTCCTATGGGAACTGCCAGTACAAAGCAAGTTGGGAGAGTAAATCCAGAAGAAGGGTTATGTCAGCTTAACTGTATTATAAGCCACTAAGGGCATTTAAATATACCTTGTGAATTTCTTAATCTCATGCTAAATACTTATGACTCTTGTTCATTTGGATTATACCTAATTCAGATTAAGAGACTTTTATTTGATGGCTTTGAATTTCCCATCTACATATTTATTGTCTGTGACATTTTTTATTTGTTGAATTCATTCCTTTTAGGTAATTAGTTGATTGTTTTCTCTGAATACTAATAGCAACACATATTTATATATTTTGTAGTGTTTTCCTTACATTTATTCATTCCTACTTCATCCCAACAAGGTACTGAAGATACAGAAGCAAAAATGAAATTCTCTCTATAACAAGGAAATTATACCCTCTTAGGAAAGGTAAGATCATACAGTAATAAGTATATAAAAAATAAACACCAGGTGATTTGGGGCAAAATTAGCAACTTGGTGGGGGTCAGGGTGAGGTAAGTTGTCAGCAAAACTTCCATGAAGAAGATTTCACTTGAGTAAAGTTTTGAAGGAATGAGGAATTTTAAGAGGGAGAGGCTACATGAGGTTGGAGCATGTTCCAGGAATGGTGGACAGCCACTGCAAAAGCAGAGGCACTCAAGATAATGAATCATATGACCTGAAAAAATAGAAAAGTGGTAGAAGAATCATAGTATCATAGATCTAGAGTTATGAATTTTAAATGTACATCTGGTCCAATCCCTATATTTTACAAAGGAGAAAACTGAGGCCTTAGAGGTTAGATGATATACTATTGTTTTTATGCAGATATCTAGCAAAGCAGAAATTTTGTCCTAGTACAGAAAATTTAAAAAAGCACTGACAGCACTCTCTTGGGGCATGTTTCCTTGCTCACTTTGACCCTGATGGTCTAATGGTCAGTGGTGGAATGTAAATTCTGATTCCCCTAACTCCAGAACCAGTACTCCTTTGTATATATTAGCATTATTTCTTCCACTTTAAAGATGAGGAAGCTGAGGCTTACAGA
This sequence comes from Gymnobelideus leadbeateri, assembly GCA_011680675.1. Lineage (NCBI taxonomy): Eukaryota > Metazoa > Chordata > Mammalia > Diprotodontia > Petauridae > Gymnobelideus > Gymnobelideus leadbeateri. Next base: position 153,468 of record WOXC01011192.1, on the reverse strand, counting down.
GAGATTAGACTTGCCATAATCACGCAACTAATGATTAGCAGAGCAAGATTATATACCCAGATATACTTTTTTCATTCTATTTTTCTAGGACTCTTTCTCCTATAACCAGCTGCTTTACTAGGAAATGATATAAACAAAGCACTTTTAAACCAACAGGTGCTACACAAATAGAAGCTGCCTTTTTTGTTGTTGAAAGTAACCAGACTAGTCATGTTCTTTCTGTCACATTTAATAATTTTTATGACTATAATATTCACAATGATCCTGCTAGACAGATAACTTTAGGTCAGAAATTGAAATCAACAGCATCCACTCAAGCATCAGAACCCCCAAATTGGATGTGGCATAAAATCCTAAGAGGATAATCTTTCTAGGCTTGTCACTAGCCTTAAATAGCCTTCGAGGGGACAAAACAAACAATGTGGGCCCAAAATAAGGAAATCCGAACTTGATTAGTCACAAATGAGAAAATAAAACAGGCTGATGAAAAAGAGCTTTCTCTTTCCCCTTCAAATTACCTTTCTGCCCTAAGGCTATATCTAGCCCAGCTACAGGCTCTTTATCTCATTGTAAGTAATGCCTTCAGAAACTAAATAGAAACCACTTTCACTCTGAGCACTTTGACCTGCCTTTAAATCTGAATAAACAGATCAAAAGTGGATGGCTTGACTCAAATTGTGTGAAAATGCACTTGTCATTAGCCCTCCATGGTTGTCTTGTTTTTATTCTTAGTCAATGGACTAAGAAGGCAATCTGTACTTCAATGGTAACTGAATATAATGACTGCTGATTCTTTGATATTAGAGTGAAATGGAATTATGACTGAACAATAGGCCATCAGGTATTTTATTATATGGTCACAAGTGTCACTTTCTATGAAGAGCAGAGGGATCCTTCAGTTCCTTAGTCTCCTCTACAGCACACCCTTGGCATGCTCTAGAACAGCATTAAGAGAGATCAAGTGCATTTCCACTGAGCATGTACATATTCTGCCTTTTTCATATTTGGATTTGTATGTATTCCTGAAACATGACTCAATGATAGTTTAAGTGTAGGAAATGTAATTGCAATTTGGGATGAACATAACATTTTTTTTTATGTCAGGATGTTTATTTCTATATCCAAGCAGTAGAATTGCAATTTTTAAAAGTATTTATTTACTTTTAGTTTATAACATTAAGTTTCATGAGCTTTTAAGTTCAAAATTTTCCTCCCCCTCTCTCTTTTTCCCCCCTCCCCCTCTATGGCAGCAAGCAATCTGATATAGGTTCTAGAAACACCTTCACATTAAACATTAGTCAAGTTGCAAAGAAGAATTATAACCAATGGAATGAATGAGAAAGAAGAAGCAAAATAAAACATAACAAAAAAGAGAGAGAGCAAGTAGTTTGCTTCCATCTGCATTCAGACTCCATAATTCTTTCTCTGGATGTGTATAGCCCTTTCCTTCCTGAGTCTTTTGGAGTAGTCTTATAGCCTTGCATTGCTGAGAGGAGCCCAGTCTATCAAAGTTAGTCATCACAGATATAATGTGTCTGTAATTGTATACAAAGTTCTCCTGGTTCTTCTCCCCTCACTCAGCATCAATTTATATGTCTCTTCAGGTTATTATGGAATCCATCTTCTCCTCATTTCTTATAGCACAATAGTATTGTGAGTGATAATCTGCAGTGAAGTTTCCCCATTCTTAAAAATCAAATCTAGAGTGGCTTCAGCACCAACTAGGCCTAAGTTTAGAAGTCATCTGACCTTACAGGAATCTGGGACTTGGAACAATGGTGACCCTCTCCAGTGCTCCCTCAGCACAAGATATGCCAAATAAGGATAAAACTGCTTTCCTGGCCTTGCACTGGATACCCACATGTTTCCATGTCCTTTGTCTCCAAGACAGATCCCTGTGCTTAGGTTGTGGACCAGCTTCCCTAGCAATGAGAGTGAAGGCCAGTTGGGGGGTTGGGTTTCTGCATTAGAAGGGTATATCACCATGTGCTTCCTTCTACCTGTTGCTCTCTCCTTTGCAGATGCCATTTGAGCAACGGGGCAGAGGACCCCTTCTCATGAAAAAGCATAAAGACCTTTTCTGATCTCAGACTCAGACTCCTAACTCTTTCATCCCATATGGTATTCCATTACACACATATGCCACAACTTGTTTAACCATTCCCCAATTGATGGGCATCTCCTTGATTTCCAATTCTTTGCCACCACAAAGAGAGCTGCTATGAATATTTTTGTACATACAGGTCCTTTTCCCACCTGTATGATATCTTTGGGATACAGCCCTAGAAGAACAATGGCAAATTTAAAGAGCCTGTAAGAAGGGAATCTCAGATTGTATCATAATTTTCATGTTCTACAACTGGAAAGGTAATTTGATCTAGGCAAAGTATATGCCTGTTGTCTTTTTGTGCTCTTTTCCTCCTGGTGTAGAATAGACAAAAATACAAATCTACCAATTCACTTCTGTAGGAAATTGAACAGTACAAAGATGTAAAAAGGAACATGGTTTTGGACAAAGATTGTTATTGTTTGTCCTTTTATCCTCAAAGAGGACCAAGGACATCAGGGAGATAATGTCTTGATTTGCAAATAAATTGATTTAAGTGAAGCAGGGTTGTGCAAAGTCAAGTTGTGCCTTACTCTCTCCTAAGGAGCCAATCTGAGTCCAGTGGTAAGATCTAGATGTGAAGGACTGGAGTGGCCCTGGAGGCAGTGGCTTTTTTTTTTTCAACAAATGCTTTATTAACTTCTGGTTTACATCATTCATTTCTGCCAGATTTTGAGTTACAAATTTCCCCCCATTTTTCCCCTACCCATCATCCCAGAAGAGCAGCCCCACAAGATATCCCCTCATCCAATCTGCTCTCTCCCATATCTTCTCCCATACCCCCTTTGACTTTTCCATTAGAGCAAGGTGAATCTCTGTGCACCAATGCCTGCACATCTTATCTCCCAATTACATGCAAAATAGTATTAATAATAGTTTTTATATATTTGAAACATTTAATGTTAAGACCTCGAATTTCAAATCCATTCCCTTCCTCCCTTGTCACCCATTCCCTCTGGGAAGATAAGTAATTCAGTATGCTTTGTACATGTATAGCTATGCAAAACATTACCATAGTAGATATATTGTAAAAGGCTGCTTATAATTCCCTCCCACCCATCCCACCCCCCACCTGGTCCATTCCCTACTTTGATACTGTCCCTCTTCTATAGTGGGTACTTCCAACCTCCCTTCCCCCCCAACCTTGGCTAAGGTCTTCAACATGTCTTAGCATGTCTGATGCAACAGCCCCTTCAATGACTAAGGCTAGGTAAGAAATGAGGCAAAAAACAAGCCTGTTTTACCTAGTAAAAAAAGAAAAAATCAATCTTGGAGGGAAAGACTCAGCGTTTCCAGCCAAAACAAAAACATTTGCTATTTACACTCACTCTGAGTCATCAAAACCCAAACAATGATCAAGTGAGGCTTGGTCTGGGACCTGTTGTTGGTCAATTAGTGAGCTCCAGAGTGATTTGCATTTAAGACTTGGTTAAGTAGCTCCATTTAAATCCCAATGGGATTTATTGAAGCCTGAGTGTTCAATACTGTATTTCAAGAAATAATAAATGAAATTACATGGGGCAAAATAATTAATTGTTCCAGTTTTTTTTTCGAAAGACAGAATAAATAAGTAGGTAAAAAAAAGAGAAATCTAGTCCATGAACTCCAAGATATTTTGTGAGGTTTCAGTGATCAAAATGTATACTCCTTTGGGCAGAGCACTCACACATAAGAGATTCTGACTTCAAAAGCTAACTGCTATTTACTATCTGTGTGGCCTTGGATAAGTCGCTTAAAATCTCTGAGCTTCATTATATTCAGTTATAAAATTAATAGATTTGAATTAGATTCTTTACATTAGTAAATTATCTACTTAATTATTCTGTATAAATTAAGTTTGAACCTTCTCTGATTATCCCTTTGGCAGAAAGAATCTTTGCATCCTGAATTTTTTCATAACACATTGGTCAGATGTCTCCAGTCCAGTCCAATCGATAACAACTCAATCAAATAACTGCATGATGATCACTCTGCACACACACACACACACACCCACACAAATATATAATCTATGTATACAAACATATGTGTTAATATAGATGTACATGTATGAGAATGGGTATATATAAACATATATATCTACAGTTTTCTGTATTGTTCAAATATATATATAGATATCTATCTATACATATATAATACATATACATAATATATACATATTACATATACATATACATATATGTATACATATGTGTGTGTGTGTGTGTGTATATATATATATATATATATATATATATATATATATATATATATATATACACACACATATGGGTATATAGATATGTACCCATATCTGTATCCCCAGTACCTTCCACAATGCATTGTATATAATAGGTGTCTTATAAATGATCTGCATAAACATTTCATGAGTGTGCACTTTGTAGATTGGAGTTTTCAATAATAAATTATGTACAATATAGTGTCTGCCAAGGGCTCACTTAAGACATATAGTATTTGAGAATGATTTAACAATTTAATTCACCAAACACTAATTAAACATTTACTACGTGCAAGGCATCTTGTTAGGTGCTTGGGGAGATAAAAATATTTTTTTAAAAGATTCAGCCTCTGTTCTCTAGGAGTTGGAGGTGTAATAGATGATAATGAGTACATTAACTAGCCATTCTTCTAGATCCCTCTGGATCATTTCTGGTGCTAACTTAGATTATAAGAAAGTAAAAAAAAACTTGGACCTGGCTCCTCTCAGCAATGCTTTCATAGAATTGTAAATGAATAAATTGCCTTTATGAGAAGGTGATTGTAAAAAGTCAAACACTTAATGGCTAGTCTGTCTATTGTGAAAACATACTTTAAGATTCTGCTCACTCTGTTTTCCAATGAAATTGTACTGGTATGATTTATGTTTAAACCAAATGAATTTTATGGCAATTTCCTCCTTGAGTATAGTTCTAGGCCAAAGGTTTGTTTCAACAGATGATTTCATTTGAACATGAACATCATTTAACTCAACTTGTTTCCCTTTTTGCGATGACTGTCAGGAAACTGGAATGAATTTCAGTGTCTGATTTTGGTAATTATTTCTTCTTATGTACGGAATACCATCTCTGCCCTCTGTTCCCTTCATATAGTCTTTATATTTAATCCAAATTTCCTTATTTCATAATAGGTTTGATATAATAAGGAATTTTAAATCTTTGAGGAATTACATAAATTGAGGTCAAGGGATATGACTAATCCACAAATATTCATTGATCACCTACTTGGTGCTTAAAATTGTTCTTGGGAGGCTGAGTTCAGAGGTTCAAAAAAACCCCACAAGGAAAGAAGATTAGTGAAATATGAAATAAACAACATAAAACTTTTTATGCTATGGTTCTAAACTTTGATAGAGATCATAAAATAACATATGTGTAAGAGAATTCTCACATTATAACAATAGACATCGATAAGATCATTTGATCTTTAACAAAATTCAACAATAGATTTTTGAGAAATTCTTTCATGGAATTTTTCCCTATTGTTCAGGACACTAATTCTCCAAAGCCATAAAAAAATTAAATGCCTTATTATGTTTGCCTCATATTGGGCCAACTAAGTATCATTTGCAAAATTGTTAAACATTTTTAATTTTGTTGTTGTTGTGTGTCCTTTATTTTTACAGTGGACCATGATATGAAGGAGGCGATGACATTCATGACTTAAACAAAAAAGGTGATACCATAAGCAAATTAAGGAAGCAAGGAATAATTTACCTGTCAGATTTGTGGAGAAGAGAAGAGTTTATAACCAAACAAGAGATAGAGGACATTATGAAATGAAAGATGGACAATTTTGATTACATTAAATTAAAAATATTTTACATGAACTAAATCAAAGCAACCAAGATTGAAAGGAAGGTAGAAGGCTGGGAAACAACTTTTAAAGGCAGTGTTTTTGATAAAGGCTTCATTTATCAAAAATACAAAGAACTGAGTAAATTTTATAAGAATACAAGTCATTACCCATTTGATAAATGGTCAAAGAATATGAAAAGGCATTGTTCAGATGAAGAAATACAAGCTATCTATAGTCATATGGAAAAAAATGCTGTACATCAACATTGATTAGAGAAATGCAAATCAAAACAACTCTGAGATACCACATGATACCTATCAGATTGGGTAATATGACAGAAAATGAAAATGAAAAAATATTGGAGAAGATGTGGGAAAATTGGAACACTAATGCATTGTTGGTGAAGTTGTGAACTGATCTAACCATTTTGGAGAGCAATTTGGAACTATGCCCAAAGGACTATGAAAATGTGCATAACCTTTGATTCCACAATACCACTATTAGATCTGTATCCCAAAGAGATCATAAAAAAGGGAAAAGAACCACATGTACAAAAATATTTATAGCAGCTCTTTTGTGGTGGCAAAGAATTGGAAATTGAGGAAAGAAACACCAGTTGGGGAATGACTGAACACGTTGTGGTATACGGATATAAAGGAATGCTATTATTCCATAAGAAATGATGAGCAGGCAGATTTCAGAAAAACCTGGAAAGACGTATATGAACTGATGCTGAATGAAGTGAATAGAGCCAGGAGAACAATGTACACAATAACAGCAACATTGTGTAATGATCAACTATGATAGACTTAGCACTTCTCAGAAATATCATGATGCAAGACAATTCCAAAGGACTGATGATGGCAAATATTATTCAGAGAATAGAACTATAGACTCTGAATGCAGATCAAAGCATATTATTTTCACTTTTTTCTATTTTTTAATTTCTTATGATTTTTCTTCCTTTTTGTTCTGATTCTTCTCTCCCCACATGATTAATGTGGAAATATGTTTAATATGATTGCATATATACAACCTATATTAAATTGCTTCGTCTCTTGGGGAGGGGGATGGTAGGGAGGGAAGGAGAAAAATTTGGAGCTCAAAATCTTATAACAAATTAATGTTGAAAACTATTCTTTTTTTCTACTTTACTGTTTATTTTTCATAAAACCACCTCCTATTTTTATTTATTAGTTCAATGTTTGTGGGGGTGCTTAGCTTTCAATTTTGCTCATCTCTACTCTGAATTTTAGGATTTACATTTTGCTGCTTAATTGGGGATATTTACTTGGTTATTCTTTTTTTTTTAAACAAATGCTTTATTAACTTCTGTTTTACATCATTCATTTCCACCAGATTTTGAGTTACAATCATTTCCCCCCATTATTCCCCTACCCAACCTCCCAGAACAGCAGTCCCACAAGATATCGCTTCCTCCAATCTGCTCTCTCCCATACCTTCTCCCATACCCCCATCAACTTTTCCATTAAAGTAAGGAGAATCTTTGTGTCCCAATGCCTGCACATCTTATCTCCCTATTACAAGCAAAAGAGTATTAATAATAGTATTTATATATATTTGAAACATTTAATGTTACAACCTCGAATTTCATATCCATTTCCTTCCTCCCTTGTCACCCATTCCTTCTTGGGAGATAAGTAATTCAGTATATGTTGTACATGTCTAGCTATGCAAAACATTATCATGGTAGATATATTGTACAAGGCTGCTTATAATTCCCTCCCACTCATCCCACCTCCCACCTGGTCCATTCCCTACATGATCCTGTCCCTCTTCTATAGTGGGTACTTCCAACCTCCCCTCCACCCAAGGATGCCCTCCCATCCATCATCCCTTCTCTCATCCCCCTTCCTCCTATTCTGCTGCAGGTTGAGATATCCCATTTAGTATGAATGTCATTCTCTCCCTGAACCAAATTCAATGTGAATGTGGTTTTGCCTTTTTAGCCTTCCTATTCTCCGCCTCCCTTGCAACCACTTCCCCTTGCTTCTTCTGCATGGGATAGTTTACTCTACCCTGTCTCTCCCCATCTCCTCTTGCCACTTTCCTCTCTCACCTCATAATTTCATCCCTTGAGTATTCTCCCTTCCCAACAAATTCAACCTATGCACTCTATCCATATATAACTGTAACCATATACACACACATTCACATATGTATTCATATGACCACACCCCCTTCTTCCATTATTTTCATAGTGAGAAAGATATCATCAGTCACAGTTATTGCTTTTCCATGTAGGAATGTAAATAGTTCAACTTTGATAAGTTCCTTTTGATTTCTTTTCCTGATTACCTTCTCAGGCATCTCTTGCTTCTTGTGTCTGGATGTCAAATTTTCTATTCAACTCTGGTTTTTTTTCCTCAAGAATGCTTGAAAGTCCTCTATTCCACTGAATGACCATATTTTCCCCTGAAACAAAATACTCAGTTTTGCTGGGTAGGTGACTCTTGGGTTCATTCCCAGTTCTTTTGCCCTCTGGAATATCATATTCCATGCCCTTCAATCCCTCAGTGTAGAAGCTGCCAGGTCCTGGGCTATTTTGATTGTGTTTCCACAATATTGAAATTGTTTCTTCCTGGCTGCTTGTAGTATTTTCTCCTTGATCTGGGGATTCTGAAACCTGGCTATAATATTCCTGGGAGTTTTCTTTTGGGGATCTTTTTCAGGAGGTGATCGGTGGATTCTTTCAACCTCTATTTTGCCCTCTGGATCTAAATCATCAGGGCAGTTTTCCTTGAGAATTTCTTGAAGGGTGATTTCTAGGTTCTTTCTTTGATCATGGCTTTTGGGTAGTCCAATAGTGTTTAAATTGTCTCTCCTGGATCTATTTTCCAGGTCAGTGGTTTTTCCCATGAGATATTTCACATTGCCTTCTAATCTTTCGCTTGTTTGTATCTGCTTAACAGCATCTTGATTTCTCATAAAGTCACTAGCTTCCATTTGCTCCAGTCTAACTCTGAAGGAATGAATCTCCTCAGTGAACTTTTGAGATTCTTTTTCCATCTGGCAAATTCGACTCCAAAAACCCCAGGGGAAAACATGAGAGGGTTGCAGGCCATAGAGGACCTTAAGAAGGACTTTAAAAATCAAATATGAGAAGTGAAAGAAAAATTGGAAAGGGAAATAAGAAGGATGCAGGAAAAGTATGAAATGAGGGTCAACAGCCTGACTGAGGAAAACAACACCTTAAAAAATAGACTAACTCAAATGGCAAAGGAGGCCCAAAAGGGCAATGAGGAGAAGAATGCCTTAAAAAAGTTGAATTTGGAGGGGCGGAGCCAAGATGGCAGAGTAGAAACAGCATTTCCAATGTGCTCTGCCCCACACAAATTTCAAACAACGTGAAAGGGGACTCCGAACAACTTCTGCAGCCACAGAACCCACAGAATGGCACAGAGAAGCTAACTTCCTGCTGAGCACAGCCCAGCAGCCTTGCAGGGAGCAGCCAGCGCAAGGCTCTGAGAGCAGGCAGCACAGCACACTGGGATCCGACAGCCCAGGGAGCAGAGCCGAGCCCAGGTCCGTGGTTTTAGCCCCAAGGCGGCCGGGCCTTCAGTGGCTGGAGGGACCCCAAAACACCAACAATTGTGGCGATTCCAGAATTATCAGCACAGATATGCCTAGGACAAAGTGAGAGGTTAGTGCCCTATGGACTTTGGGACCAGTATTTGGGGAACACCTGGCTTCCTCCCCTGGGGGCAAAAAGCTGCTGAGGAAACTCCACACAGAAGCCATTTTGCAGTGTTAGTAGTGGCTCTAGCACCTGGTCTGTGAACTGTAGGGAGATCCAGGAATCAGTCTGGGCGTTAATCGCTCTTGCTTTAAACTGCTTGGATCTGGATTGTGGTCTGGGGGGAAGTTTGGGGTGGGTATCCAAATTGCCAGAGTGGGTGGAGGTTTTACAGAGGCCACACAACTGGTGGAAGTTGTGAAGACCCCACGTTTGGGCGGAAGCTTCTCCTGTCTGGTGGCAGAGTCCTACTGTGGCAACAAGTCCAAAAATCAAGTAATTAAGCGGCAACATGCCTAGCCAAAAGAAACAAAATAAACAGAAAAGTTCAACATTGGACTTCTATTTTAGGGGCAAAGAGGCTCAAAGCATGGAGGAGGACTGTGAGGTCAGAACCCCTGCACCAAAAGCCCCAAATGAAAATACAAGCTGGATACAGGCCATAGAGGACCTTAAGAAGCAGATAAGAGAAGTGGGGGAAAATTTGGGAAGAGAAATGAAAAAGATGCAAGAAAAGTATGAAATGACAGTCAACAGCCTGACTGAGGAAAATAACACCTTAAAAAATAGACTAACTCAAATGGCAAAAGAGGCTCAGAAAGGCAATGAGGAGAAGAATGCCTTAAAAAGCCGAATTTGCCAGATGGAAAAAAATCTCAAAAGCTCACTGAGGAGATTCATTCCTTCAGAGTTAGACTGGAGCAAATGGAAGCTAGTGACTTTATGAAAATCAAGATGCTGTTAAACAGATCCAAACAAATGAAAGAATAGAAGGCAATGTGAAATATCTCATGGGAAAAACCACTGACCTGGAAAATAGATCCAGGAGAGACAATTTAAAAATTATTGGACTACCTGAAAGCCATGATCAAGGAAAGAACCTAGAAATGACCCTTCAAGAAATACTCAAGGAAAACTGCCCTGATGTTTTAGATCCAGAGGGCAAAATAGAGGTTGAAAGAATCCACCGATCACCTCCTGAAAAAGATCCCAAAAAGAAAACTCCCAGAAATATTATAGCCAGGTTCCAGAATCCCCAGATCAAGGAGAAAATACTACAAGCGGCCAGGAAGAAACAATTTCAATATTGTGGAAACACAATCAGAATAGCCCAGGACCTGGCAGCTTCTACACTGAGGGATCGAAGGGCATGGAATATGATATTCCAGAGGGCAAAAGAACTGGGAATGAACCCAAGGGTCACCTACCCAGCAAAACTGAGTATTTTGTTTCAGGGGAAAATATGGTCATTCAGTGGAATAGAGGACTTTCAAGCATTCTTGAGGAAAAAACCAGAGTTGAATAGAAAATTTGACATCCAGATGCAAGAAGTAAGAGATGCCTGAGAAGGTAATCAGGGAAAAGAAATCAAAAGGAACTTATCAAAGTTGAACTATTTACATTCCTATATGGAAAAGCAATATCTGTGACTGATGATATCTTTCTCACTATGAAAATAATGGAAGAAGGGGGTGTGGTCATATGAATACATATGTGAATGTGTGTGTATATGGTTACAGTTATATATGGATAGAGTGCATAGGTTGAATTTGTTGGGAAGGGAGAATACTCAAGGGATGAAATTATGAGGTGAGAGAGGAAAGTGGCAAGAGGAGATGGGGAGAGACAGGGTAGGGTAAACTATCTCATGTAGAAGAAGCAAGGGGAAGTGGTTGCAAAGGAGGGGGAGAATAAGGAAGGCTAAAAAGGCAAAACCACATTCACATTGAATTTGGTTCAGGGAGAAAATGACATACATACTAAATGGGATATCTCAACCTGCAGCAGGATAGGGGGAAGGGGGATGAGAGAAGGGATGATGGATGGGAGGGCATCCTTGGGGTGAGGGGAGGTTGGAAGTACCCACTATAGAAGAGGGACAGGATCATGTAGGGAATGGACCAGGTGGGGGGTGGGATGAGTGGGAGGGAATTATAAGCAGCCTTGTACAATATATCTACTATGATAATGTTTTGCATAGCTAGACATGTACAACATATACTGAATTACTTATCTCCCAAGAAGGAATGGGTGACAAGGGGGGAAGGAAATGGATCTGAAATTCGAGGTCGTAACATTAAATGTTTCAAATATATATAAATACTATTATTAATACTCTTTTGCTTATAATAGGGAGATAAGATGTGCAGGCATTGGGACACAAAGATTCATCTTCCTCTAATGGAAAAGTCGATGGGGGTATGGGAGAAGGTATGGGAGAGAGCAGATTGGAGGAAGCGATATCTTGTGGGACTGCTATTCAGGGAGGTTGGGTAGGGGAATAATGGGGGGAAAATGATTGTAACTCAAAATCTGGCGGAAATCAATGATGTAAAACAGAAGTTAATAAAGCATTTGTTTAAAAAAAAAAACGAAACCAAAAGGAACTTATCAAAGTTGGACTATTTACATTCATACATGGAAAAATAATAACTGTGTTTGATGAAACCTTTCTCATTATGAAAAATAATTGAAGAAGGGTATATGGCATATGTTCACAGGTATACATGGATAGAGGGCACAGGTTTAATTTGATGTGAAGGGAAGATTCCTTTTTTTTTTTTTTGGAGGGCACTTGGGGTTGGGTGGCTTGCCCAGGGTCACATGGCTGATTTTTGTTTGTGTATTGGGTGCCTGGGGCCAGATCCAAGCTCGGGACCTTCTGGCTCTGGCGCCGGTGCTCTGCTCACTGCACCACCTAGCTACTCCAAGGAAGGGATGATTCTTAAGGGGTGAAGTCAAGAGGTGAGAGAGGAAAGCTGCAAGAGGAGATGGAGAGAGACAGGGTAGGGTAAACTATCTCATGTAGAAGAGGATAGGGGAAGTAGTTGCAGGGGAGGGGAAGAACAGGAAGGCAAAAACGTAAAAGCATATTCTCATTGAAGTTGGCTCAAGGAGAGAATCACATACATACTAAATGGAATATCTCACCCTCACTCACTCTCCTCAGTAGGGGAAAGGGGGATGAGAGGGCGGATGATGGAGGGGAGGGCATTCTGGGGGGAGGAGGTTGGAAGTACCCAGTATCAAAGAGGGACAGGATCAAAGTAGGGAATGGACCAGGTGGGAGGTTAGATGGTTGGGTGGGAAATATAAGCAGTCTTTTACAATATATCTACTATGGTAATGTTTTGCATAGCTATACATGTACAACACATACTGAATTGCTTATCTTCTCAGAGGGACTGGGTGACAAGGGAGGAAGGGAATGGATCTGCAAATTGAAGTTTTAAAATTAAATGTTTCATAAGATGTCCAGGCATTGAGGCTCAGAGATTCACCTTGCCCTAATGGCAAAATGGAAGGGGATATGGGAGAAGATATGGGAGAGAGCAGATTGGATGAGGGGATATCTAGTGGGACTGCTATTCTGGGGTGATGGGTAGGGAAAAATGGGGGAAAATGTAACTCATAATCTGGTGGAAATGAGTGATGTAATCCAGAAGTTAATAAAGCATTTGTTTAATTAAAAACAAAACAAAACAAAACAAAAAGTTGAATTTGCGAGATGGAAAAAGAATCTCAAAAGTTCACTGAGGAGATTCATTCCTTCAGAGTTAGACTTGAGCAAATGGAAGCTAATGACTTTATGAGAAAACAAGATGCTGTTAAGCAGATCCAAACAAATGAAAGAGTAGAAGGCAATGTGAAATATCTCATGGGAAAAACCACTGACCTGGAAAATAGATACAGGAGAGATCATTTAAAATTATTGGACTACCTGAAAGCCATGATCAAAAAAGAACCTAGAAACCACCCTTCAAGAAATTCTCAAGGAAAACTGCCCTGATGATTTAGATCCAGAGGGCAAAATAGAGGTTGAAAGAATCCACCGATCACCTCCTGAAAAAGATCCCCAAAAGAAAACTCCCAGGAATATTATAGCCAGGTTCCAGAATCCCCAGATCAAGGAGAAAATACTACAAGCAGCCAGGAAGAAACAATTTCAATATTGTGGAAACACAATCAGAATAGCCCAAGACCTGGCAGCTTCTACACTGAGGGATCGAAGGGCATGGAATATGATATTCCAGAGGGCAAAAGAGCTGGGGATGAACCCAAGGGTCACCTACCCAGCAAAACTGAGTATTTTGTTTCAGGGGAAAATATGGTCATTCAGTGGAATAGAGGACTTTCAAGCATTCTTGAGAAAAAACCAGAATTGAATAGAAAATTTGACATCCAGACACAAGAAGGAAGAGATGCCTGAGAAGGTAATCAGGGAAAAGAAATCAAAAGGAACTTATCAAAGTTGAACTATTTACTTTCCTATATGGAAAAGCAATAACTGTGACTGATGATATCTTTCTCACTATGAAAATAATGGAAGAAGGGTGTGTGGTCATATGAATACATATGTGAATGTGTGTGTATATGGTTACAGTTATATATGGATAGAGGGCATAGGTTGAATTTGTTGGGAAGGGAGAATACTCAAGGGATGAAATTATGAGGTGAGAGAGGAAAGTGGCAAGAGGAGATGGGGAGAGACAGAGTAGGGTAAACTATCTCATGTAGAAGAAGCAAGGGGAAGTGGTTGCAAGGGAGGGGGAGAATAGGAAGGCAAAAAGGCAAAACCACATTCTCATTGAATTTGGTTCAGGAAGAGAATGACATACATACTAAATGGGATATCTCAACCTACAGCAGAATAGGGGGAAGGGGGATGAGAGGAAGGATGATGGATGGGAGGGCATCCTTGGGGGGAGGGGAGGTTGGAAGTACCCACTATAGAAGAGGGACAGGATCATGTAGGGAATGGACCAGGTGGGGGGTGGGATGAGTGGGAGGGAATTATAAGCAGCCTTGTACAATATATCTACTATGATAATGTTTTGCATAGCTAGACATGTACAACATATACTGAATTACTTATCTCCCCAGAGGGAATGGGTGACAAGGGAGGAAGGAAATGGATCTGAAATTCAAGGTCTTAAGATTAAATGTTTCAAATATATATAAATACTATTATTAATACTCTTTTTATTGTAATTGGGAGATAAGATGTGCAGGCATTGGGACACAAAGATTCACCTTCCTCTAATGGAAAAGTTGAAGGGTTAATGGGAGATGATATGGGAGAGAGCAGATTGGAGGAAGTGACATCTTGCGGGACTGCTATTCTGGGAGGGTGGGTAAAGGAAAAACAGGGCAGGGCGATTATTGTAACTCAAAATCTGGTAGAAATGAATGATGTAAAACAGAAGTTAATAAAGCATTTGTTTAAATAAAAAAAAGAGTGAAGTGGGATATTGGGAAAGAATTTTTATAACCTGTGTCTCTGGTAAAGGACTCATTTCTAAAATATACAGAGAATTGAGTCAAATCTATAAGAATACAAGTCATTCCCCAACTGATAAATGGTCAAAGCATATGAACAGGCAGTTTTCAGAGAAAGAGATTAAAGATATCTATAAGCATATGAAGAAATTCTGTAAATCACTATTGATTACAGAAATGCAAATCAAAACAACTCTGACGTACCACATCTCACCAGTCATATTGGCTAAGATGACAAAACGGACAAATGCTGCAGAGGATGTGGGCAAATTGGAACACTAATGCATAGTTGGTGGAGTTGTGAACTGATGCAACCCTTCTGGAGAACAATCTGGAACTAGGCCCAAAGGACTATAAATAATTTCATACCCTTTGACGCAGCAGTACATCTTCTAGGGTTATATCCCAAAGAGATCATAGAACTGGGAGGAAGACCCACATGCACAAAAATATTTATAGCTGGTCTTTTTGTGGTTGCAAAGAATTGGAAATTAAGGGAGTGCCCATCCATTGAGCAATTTAATCTAGCAAGTAGATTAAATGAAATAATATATAAAGAGCTTGGAAAATGAGAAAGAGAATGACTGTCCTTAGGAATGTTTTGGTAAATTGATTGTTATGGCACTAAATATATAAGTTGTGGTATATGCATGTAATGGAATATTATTGTGTTATAAGAAATGAGGAGCAGATGTACTTCATATTTACCTGGAGAGGCTTATACAAACTGATGCTGAGTGAGAAGAGTAGAACCAGGAGAAATTTGTATACAATCACAGACACAACATATGTGTGATGACAAACTATGATAGACTGGACTCTTCTCAGCAATGCTGCAGTGATATAAGTCAATCCCAAAAGACTCATGATGGAGAGAGATGTCTACATCCAGAGAAAGAACTAGAAAGAACTGAGTTTGAATCCTGATTGAAGCAAACTACTTGATCCTTTTTTTTTTTTGTTGTTTGGTTTTATTTCCTCTTTACCATTTTTCATTCCATCTAGTATAATCAACATTTGTAACCTGACTAATGTCTAATGTGAAAATATTTGCAGATCCTATATTGGATTGTATGCCGTCATGGGGGGGGGAGGAGGGAGGGAAAGAAAATTTGAAAGTCAAGGAATTATGGAATTGAATCTTTTAACTAAAAGTAAAGAAACAAATTAATAAAGACAAAAAAAAGAAAAAAATTCAGGGAGGAATATGCCCATTGAAGGTCATTATCTCTCTCATAGAGGAATTCTAAAACCCTTCTGACCAAAGAGGAATTTCTTATAGATGGTAAAACTCCTCAAGATGCTTCTGCCTATGACTGATACTGTATTATATTTATCAAGGCTCCAAATATTTCAGAGTCTTCTGGATGATAACCAGAACCAGTTTGGACTAAGTACATGGCTCAGTGGAAGTAGTTCTGAACAGAGTCAGGAAGATCTTAGTTCATATCTTGTCCTTAGACACTTACTATCTTTATGACCCTGGGGAAGTCACTTAGCCTTGTTTGCTTCACTTTCTTCATCTGTAAAATGAAACAAAAAAGTCGTACCCACCAAAAAGAATTTTGTGAGGAGTAAATGAAATAATAATTGTAAAGTGCTTAGCCCAGTGCCTGATGTTATATAATGTTAATTATTATGACTATTTCTGTTTTTACTATCCATAGGAAAAAGCAAATGGAAGAAGGTCTAACTTTCAGTCTTATACAGTTGGATGGATGACCCATTTATCTGCTAGAATAGAAATAGTAATACTCCTACATATGCATGTATATATATATACATATATAGTAGCCTATTTATATGCAATTATCTATATCTATCTACCTAGCAAGTAGATTAAATGAAATAATATATAAAGAGCTTTCCAAAGCTTAAAACATTGCATACATGCTCATCATCATCATTGTCATTGTTATGTTATCTATATCTGATCTCTGGGATATTAACAAGTTATATCACTACTTGAATAAGCTTCTTCCTACTCATTGACATCTTAGTCCTAGGTGGAGCTCTACTCTTCTTCCACCCACATTATTGTGATAGCTGCCTAGCCCTTTTCCTCTCCAAAAGCTCCTATAAACTTTGCTAAAAGAAAATTTTGACAATTCATTCATTTGTTTATTTACTTTCTACTACCATACCCACTTGTGAATATTTGTAGAATCCAAGTTTATTAGCAGATATATCTCAATAGATTCTTCATTTACTGAGAGGAAACTCTATTTCATTAAAATAAAATCAAAACACGCTGGCTTTCTCCTTTCTCTGTTTTGCCTCTATCCCTCCACCACTGCCCCGACAAAGTACTCCCTTCAGCTCAGAGTACAAACCAGGGGATATGTCCCACAAGGGAGATAAATATATATCCAAAACATGACCTTTCCCTCTTCTAGCTTTGGTATGATATTTATTCTTCCCAGAATGCCCATTTTTTTCTTCACAATGTTATGCATTTCATTTTCTGTTTCTACTATCTCCCCATTAGAACACCAAGCTCTAGCAAATGAGAGCATAACTTCTACTTCTTTCACCATGACCCTGTAGTAGAATTGTTTGGAACGTTCGATAACTAGTTCCTATTCTTTAAGTTCAAATATGCTAGAATTTCAGGGGAAATAGATGATTTTCATATTTAAAAGTTATCAATAAAATAATTTAACATCAGAATTTTATTTCATTTTATTCAGTAAGTAAATATTAAGTGCCTACTCTGTGTCAGAAGCTATCCTTAGCACTGTGAATATATGTGTGTGTTTGTATGTGTATACATATATACATATCGATATGTAGATATATAAATGTACAAATAAGCTATATATAGGATAAATTATAAATATTACAAGGGGAGGAGCCACTAAAATTAACAGAGATTGGCAAAGGCTTTCTGGAGAATAGTGGTGTCAAACTGAAACAGAAATACCCACTAAACTGTACATAAGGATTTCTGCAAGCATATGTTGATTTAGAAAAACCACACATTAACCTTATTTTCACTGGTGTTTTATTTATTTTGTTAAATATTTCCCAAGCATATTTTAATTTGGTTCTGTCCACACTCCATTGTTTGACAGCACTACTGTTAAAGGTGAAATTTCTTCTGGGACTTGAAGGAATCCAGGGAAGCCAGGAAGCAGAGATGAGGAAAGAGATCACATGAGGCTGGTTATAAAATGAAAATCAAATAGTCAACTAGCACAGGGCTTCTTAAACTTTTTTCCACTCTCAATCCTTTTTCCAGTTTCAGTGTTTGTGTGGCCTGAGGTCATGTGTGGTGCAAAGTGTATGTGTTTTCTATTCAGAACCTAGACTGTAGTGAAGTTGCACAATGCAGTGCAGGTAAGCACTGCCAGGAACACCTCAGATTCATTACATGTTTGATATTTAATTAATTTTTGGTCATTGCACATTCAGAAACATTTTACAGCTGCCAAATTTGCATTTGCAACCCGATATGGGGTTGTGACCCACAGTTTAAGAAGCACTGATTAGTCTAGCGAAAATGTATTAAACGCTAACTGAACTAGGCCTGTGCATTCTGCTGGGAAATAAAAGAATAGCAAAAATCACTGTTCCTTCCTTCAAGAAGCTCTCATTCTGATGGGGTATGTCTCCGCCACTGAATAATTATGTACATTTAAAACATTGAAGGAAGGCAATGGGGGTAGGGAAGGAGTAGGCTGCAAAGGTCTCTGCAGAAAGTAGGATTTTGGAAAGTACATACTATAGTAATAATGCAGGGTGCATTTAAGCCCTTTCTTGTTTGTTTGTTTATCAATAAATTTTAAGAACCTATGTGTTATGCATTGTACTAAGTGCTGGGGATTCAAAAGAGGCACAAGATAGCCCCTTCCCTCAAGGAGCTTATAATTAAGGGATTTGAACAAAACTTCCACAAGGACCAGAGTAGGGTATATTCAACCTTTTTTGGTCTTTTGAGTTTCTATTTCAGTTTGACCCTGTAGACAGCAAAGACATATTTATTTGCTTCTATACTTAAACTGGGTTAAACCCTTCAGGGTTTGGAAACCTAAGCTTGATTAATGTACCTATTTCTCTGTCTCCTGGGCTTCAGACCTATTCAGGTACTATATCATTTCTCACAATCTTAGCTTTCCCTAGACATGCAGTCCAGTCTTCTCTCACTGATTTCTGGAACAGAAAAAAATATACCTTGCCATAGCTTTCCAAAGAGTCCTCCCCTGGGCTTCAGTCTTCTTGCTCTAATTTCTAACAGCCTCTTTTTTTTTTTGTCTTAGAGATCTCAACATATACATATGCTAAATGTTGTGTTTTCTCTCAGGACTTTGATCTACTTCAACTTTCCTAGCTGTTTTGACTGAAGCAAATGATCAGTTTATTTTTCTACAATTGACAATGGTTTCTCTACTTCTATAAATAAAAAACTGAAGTCAAAGACCACCAAATTAGGTTTCTATGATTTCCTTTCCTCAACCTTGAACCTTCATCCTTCTTCTACAACTGGAAGAGATCTTGAACACCGTTAGGCTCCTTTCCTGTGGCAAAGCACCTGGTTCTGATTCTATTACAGCTGAGATTTATAAGGTGGGGGGGGGGGTGCATACACCTGACTGAAATTTACCAGGTTTTATGGCAAAAGGAGATTATCCCCCAGGAGTTCAAGGATTCCATTGTCCAACTTTATAAAGGTAAAATAAATAGATTGTCTTGTGAATATTACAGTAGGGTCTCTCTCAGTTATTGCTAGCAAGATTCTTGCCAGAGTCCTCCTTAATAGGTTGATCCTTCATCAGGAAGATGGTCATCTGTAGCACCAACAATTATTCACAGCACTGATGGCAACTGTGAATATGCCTGCATAGTGCTCAATTGCAAAATATAATAGACTCTCCATATAGAAGTCAGAAACAAAAACATTTATTCAAACACCCAGAAACCAACTTCCAACACCAGGAAACTGAATCCATCATAGCAACATAGAAGTTGATATACCACAATGCAGCAGACAGCCATGCCATTATTTAGCCTTCCCACAAACAAACATTTATTCACAAACCCAATTATCTCTGTGGTTTCGTACTTTCCTTTCTCCAGATCTAACTGCTCTGACTCCTAGCTTCCTGTGAGCTCTGTTCCACCCTTCAGCAAACTCCTCCCACCACACAAACCAAGTGATTACATTCAGCATATTAGGGGGCAGAGGAGATCTTCAAATCAGGGAAGGTCTTGAAAGTTCCCTTAAACTTATTTAGGAGCAGGGAAGATCTTTAAATTCCCATTATCATTACATCATCTACCTGAGAACTTGTTTGTACATAGTTGGTTGCATATTGTCTCTTATGTTATATAGGGAGCAAAGTCTTTTGTTTTTGTATCACAATGTATAGCACATAGGTAGTTAGGTGATTAATAAGTGTTTATTGAATGACTATTTTTTTTATGAACAAAAATCAGTCTTCACTACTTCTCTCTATTTGACATTGAGAAAAATGGAAAAACAAAAAAATTTTTACAAACATGTATATGTATATAGTCAAGCAAATTAAGTTTCTATGTTGACTATGTCATATATATCTATGTAACTATATGTACATCTATTAATTCATACATATACACACATTCATATACATATGTATACATATATAGATACAAATATACAAATAGATACACACACATAAATACTTCATTCTACTCTCTGAATCCTTTACTTCTCTATCAGAAAGTAAGTTGTTCATTTCATCAATAGTCTTCTGGAATAGTAGTTGGTCATTGTACTCATCAGAATTTTTAATTCTTTTCAAGTTCTTTGTCTTTACCATATAGTTGTCACTGTATAAACTGTTTGCTTGGCTCTATTCATGTCACTCTCCATCAGTTCCTATAAATCTTTAGAGGTTTCTCTAAAACCATCCCCTTCACTGCTTCTTACAAAGCAATAGTATTATATAACATTTATATACTATAACTTCTTTAGCTATTTCCCAATTGATGTATCCTTTCTCACATTATATTACTGTTACCTCAAAAAGAACTATAAAAAAATTGTACATTCTTGAATTTTCTTTTACCTAAAACCAAAATGTCTTTTTTCTTCCCTCCCTCTAATTCCCCTTTCTCCCTTTCCCCTCCCATTTCCCTGTTGAATAAGATGTAGTTTTGTACCTAACTCTCTCTGTGTGTATTCTTCCCTCCTTTGACTGGCTCAGATGAGAATGAGGTTCTAGTGTCAATTGCTCCCTTTAACCCTTCCTCCTTGTTTGTATAGATTTCTATTTGTGCACTGTGACTGTGTGAGATAATATTCTCTCATCTTCTTTCCACCTGGTCAATACATTCCTTTACCCTTCCCTTTCCACTCTTCTTTTAAGATCACCAAGACATAACAGAACTATCCTTAGGCCTTCTATCTAATTAGACTCCTATTAAACCTCTGATGATAGGATTTAGAAGGTATAAATGTATCACCTCCCCACATTAAAATATAAACTGTTTATCCATGTTTAGTCCTTTATAATTTTTATTTTATATTTAACTTTGTTATGTTTCACTTGGTTCCTGTGTTTTCCCTTCAAAATTTCTATATAGCTCTGTTTTTTCACCAGTAGTGCTTGGGAATCCTCTATTTCATTTAAGAGCTATTTTCCCCCTGTAGGATTACATTCACTTTTGCAGGTTAAATGGTTTTTGGTTCTAAGTTTGTGTCTTTTGCCTTCTGGAATACATTGTAAGTTTTCTACTCCTTTATAGTAGTGACTGGTAATTGTGATCCTGACTATGGCTCCATAATATTTTATTTCTTTCTTTCTGGATTCTTCCACTATTTTTTCTTTGACCTAGAAGATCTGGATTTTGGCTATAATGTTTGTTACCTGGAGTTTTCATTTTGATGTTTCTTTCAAGAAATGACTAATGAATTCCTTTTTTCCCCAATGTGCCCTTAGGTTCTAAGTGCACTGAATGCTTTTTAAGATCTCTTAATAAGTTTTTGTTTTTGTCATTATATTCTGGTAGACCAATATTTCTTAATTTTTTTTGCTCCTTGATCTATATTCAATGTCATTTTAAAGAAATATATGATACCTATCATTTTCTTCTCTTTATTTTTTTAGCCCTTTGACTTCCTTTTAATGTTTCTTCTTATGTCTGGAATAATGATTCCTATTTGATCTATTCTAATTTTCAGGGAGTTTGTTGTTAGGACAAGGTTTTGCATCTGTTGTGTGAGGCTTTTGATTGTCTTTCCAATTCGTTGTTGTGCAGTTCCCATTACTTCTATTTTTTCCCTCTAGTTCTCTTCTTTTATTGGTATTTTTAACCTCTTTAATTCTTCCCTTTTCCCAGGAACTTTAATTGAATTTGTGGCCAACCTCTGTTTTCCTTTGAGGCTTTGCTTGTAAATATTTTTGAGCTATTCTTTTGTTCTGGGTTTGTGTCTTGAGCATCCTTATCGCCATAACGGTATTTTTTACAGAGGAATTCTCATTTGTTTGCTTTTTCTTTCAGTCAAATTTCTGATATTGTACTTGATATTAAGGCTAGGCTATATACACTACTGAAAGAAATTTCTGGCTAGTCCTATTGATACTTTCTTGGGGTATTGAGTGTTGTGTTGTTCAAGGAGTTCAGTGATAGCTCAGGCTTGGCACATGTAAGTTTTTGGAGTTCCTAAAGTAGTTGATACAGGGCAATAACTAATTATTGCCCTCAAGGTTTGAGCTCAGCAAATCTCTCACCTGACCTTGGGCCTGGGCAATAGTAAATGGCTGCTAGAATCAACTACTGTCAACAAGCTGAGAAGATCTGTTGGTTCAGAGTGATAGAACTTCAAGTTGTCCCTTGGTCTGGGATTCCAGCCCTGGTTATTCCACTGCATATCATAGATTGGGCTGGAAATCAGAACTGATAACCCACTCAACTTCTGGAAGATGAGTCATACCCAGGCTGCTTGCTTTCACCTTTCTTAGTATGCTTCCTAGGGCCTGAGAATGCTGGAGGAGAGGAGAGTGGCAAGACTAGGTCCTCTCCTCATCCATTCTAAGTCCACCCTAAGACTAAGAACTGGATAGTGAAGAACAAAGCTTTCAACTCATGCCTGTCCCCATGAGGGTGCCCTGGTATTGGTCTGGGGGTGCCCAAGTATGGGTCTGAGATTCTTCTTGCCCAGGTTCACAGCCTTTTCTGATGTTCCATCCACTTCATGCTCTGTACCAGGCTAGGTCCCCAGTACTCACAGACTTCTATTTCCCTATGCTGACTTGGGCTAGAAAAATGACTCACTGTTAATTTTTTATTGGATTTCCCAAGTTTTTCAGGATTAGGTCTGGTACATTTTCTAAATCTGTTTGGAGGAGTCATTTTAGGTATTCTTACTTTTAAATATTTTTCTTTTATTTTTTTCTTTTCGGAGGGGAGAAGGCAGGGCAATTGGGGTTAAGTGACTTGTCCAAGGTCACATAGCTAGTAAGTGTTAAGCGTCTGAGACCGTATTTGAACTCAGGTCCTCCTGATTCCAGGGCTAGTGGTCTAGTCACTGCACCACCTAGGCACTCCCTGCTTTTAAATTTTTTAATTAAATTAATTTTAATTTATTTTTTTCAATTTTAAAAGCATATTTATTTTTCCTTCCTCCATGCCTCTTTCCACCAAGAATAAAATTTTTAAGCAAAACAAATTTCCATTTTGGCTGTGTCTAAAAATGTGTGTCTTATTCTGTTAGTGGATCAACTCTCTATCTTGAGGTAGGCAAAATTCTTCAGCATCAGTTCTCTGGCATCATGGCCCTCTTGTTGAGAAGAGTTCTAAAGTTTTTCAGAATTATTCATTTTTATAAAATTTATATTAGAGTAAAAATGGTTCTGTTATTTCTGCTTACTTTACTGCACTTCAGTTTTTACAAATCTTCCCAAGGTTTTCTGAAACTGTCTCTTCATTTTTATAACATAACAGTACTCCAATATTTTCATCTGCTATAATTTGTCCAGCCAGTTCCCAGATGAGGAAAACTTCTTCCCATCTCTGATAATTAAGTTTTTAAAAGAATATCTCTTCCAAAGGCCTCCACATTATTGGTTGGAGTTAGAATTGTAAACTACTTGGAGACAGGTTGCTGTTTTACTTTTCTCTTTACATTCCAAGTACTTAGCACAGCAAGCACTAATGAATGTTTATTGATTAATTGATTGATTGATTATAGGTGAAGGGAGACTTGGCTTGAAACCAGGAAACCTGAATTATAATCATGAAGTCACAGTACTATAGGAAGCTGCATGAACTTTCTTGGATTCATCACTATTATTGGCTGTGTGAGTGGAGCAGCTCATGTCACTCTGCTTCTGTATCAACAAAGTCACGAAATCAGCATAATATCTACCTTATTTATCTTCTAAGGTTTATCACCTCTGTAAAAATCAAGTCTATGAAATCATTTTGGAAAATATCAAGTGCAACATCATTGTAAAATACTATGAGTTGAGAATATCTGGAAGATCTGGGCTGGAGAATCTCTTAAGACTCACTTGGGTCTTATGTTATTTACCATGAAAAAGCATAGAGAAGCCATTGCTTTGCCTCAAGAAATGCTGCTGCTAGGTATTGGTATTGGCTACTCTAAAACCCACCCTACCTCTCCATGCCTGCCTCCCCTAATCCTATACCCCTGCACACAAACCTGCTGGCTCTCAGAAGGGTTCATCATCATGGGAGTTTGGCACTATTATTAACTAAGGGTGTGCTTTTTTTTTTTTGCTTTTTGGAGGGCAATTGGGGCTAAGTAACTTGCCCAAGGTCACACGGCTAGGTTTTTGTTTGTGTGTGCATTAAGTGTCTGAGGCCAGATCCTAACTTAGGTCCTTCTGACTCCAGGGCCGACACTCTACTCACTGAGGCACCTAGCTGCCCCAAGGGTGTGCTTTTTGTGACCAAATGTGCTGCTGATGTTAGGTTTCCAACGCTACGATTCTGTGCAAGACCATCCTTATGGTATTACCCTCTGTCATTTCAATGGAAGGCAGGTGACTGTAATTGACTTTTTTTAATCTCTGTCACTCATGCATCTTTCTGGGTTTGTATTGACACTACTTGGATGCCTTGTATGTACATATGGTTCCTGGTACTAATCTTTTTACATAAAAAAGAAAAAAAACTTTGTAGAATGAACTAAATTACCTTGTTACTTTAATGTTAGTTTGTACCTTTTGTCTGCAATCTTCCAATGCAGGAAAATTAGGGAAAATGTCTAATAAAATCATAGACACACATACACACAGAGAAAAATAAAAAGATATCATGTGCTCATGGGTACACAGAATTACTCTAGAGCTAGAAGGGACCCCAGGGGTCATCTGGCCATGCCCCTCCCTCATGTTATATATAAAGAAACTGAAGCCAAGAGAAACAAAATATTTTCCTGAAGTCACATAGAAAAGAAGAAATGATCCCAGGTCCCCTGACTCCAGAGTCACTATATTTTAAAAAATTGTGTATTTTATAACATCTTTGGTGAAAACTAAGGCATTAATATGATATTACAAATGAATAATACCATAAGGATAATAAATTGTTTGATATCCTTATCATGTCTATATGCTACATAGGAAAAGCTAGTAACTCAAAGAAATGTTTGCCTATATATGAAAATAGAGACCTACGTAATTTTTAGACAGAAATATTGTGGTAAAAAGAAAGACATATAGAAGTTTCAGAAAGAAGTATAATTTTTAAAGTCAATAATGTTCTGATTACCAGAATGTATTACAATAAGGTGTTTAAAAAGATAACGTTTTATAAGCTTTTCCCTGTGCATGAAGGTTTTCCTTCTTATTTTTTTTTTAAGTCTCCTACTTGACACATTGAGCTTCAGGTGGTGATCAATAGATTCTACTTCAGTGATTTATAAATCTATCAGGAAGTCCTTTTTAAAGCTTATTGCAATAGTCCAGGCACAAAGTGCTAAAGGTATGGATGAGTTTTGGCATAGTTACAGTGTAATTGGCAAGGCTGAGTTATACTCTTAATGTGATTGTGTAAAGAGCTCTTAGCAAGGTTATAGACCACATACAGATTCTCCCTTTCCCCTTGCAAAAAATCTTCTTATGCATACTAACCATGGATTAATACTGCTGAATAATGATTCATCATTTTGTCTGTGGTTAAGCTCATCATTATTGATTGGATAATCCCTAAATAGGTATACTTTCCTTTAGTGCTTCCATTCTAGAGTTGAAGACTTTAGCATAGACCTTCAGTGAATAACCTGGAAACACAATGTTCAGAGTCTTAATTAGTGCTTAGGTGAGTTGTTAATCACTGGTGGATTACCCAAGTACAAAGATTAAAGTCACATTTAGCATACCTGCTAATTAGAAACTTAAAAGTACATATATTTCTAATATGCAGAAGGCTATTACTTTTTTTAAAAGATGTCTTCATATTGTGTAAGAAAAAATGGAGTTGACATTGATTGGAGAATGACTGAAAACAATATGGTTTATAAATTTCATGGGTTACTACTTACATTATTAGAACTAACAAATAAAAGGAACTCAGAGAAATGACAAGGCCTATATGAATTGATACAAAACCAAGTGTTGTAAATAATGGAATTGTAAGAGTAGGCAACAGATTAGATATATGGGCCAAGTAAAAGAGGAATCAAATTTGACACCATGGTTATGAACCTGTTTCATTGGAAGAATAGTAGTACCCTTAAAGCAGAATTCAGGAGAGAGGTGCCCCCGGGGAAGCTGAAGGTTTTAGGCTCAGGGTAGCCACAACTGGCCACCAGCTGGAGGGACTTCAGATCACCAGAAGCTGTGGTGGTTTCCAGAATTATCAAACCATATATGCTAAGGACAAAATGAGGGGGTGGAGGTCCTGGTGTGTGCAGCCAGTTTGCCAGAGCATGTGGAGGCTTCAGAGAAGGCACCCAACTAATAGCTGCAGCAGCTGAGAAAACCCCGGCAATTTGGGACAAAGCTCCCCTCTCTGGTAGCAGAGTTCTACTGTGGCTAAAAGCTCAAAAGTCAAATAATTGAGTGGCAACATGAGCAAATGAGCGAAGCAAGGCAAGCACAGTGGTCTGACTCTGGATTCCTTTTTGAGGGACCAAAAGGATCAACATATGAGACAGGAGGAAGACAGTGAAGTCAGAACTCCTGCACCAGAAACTTCCAAGAAAAGAATATGCTTCTTACATGTCATAGAGGAGCTTAAGAAGGATTTTGAGAGCCAAATAAGAGAAGTGAAGGAAAAATTGGAAGAGAAATGAGAATGATGCAAGAAAATTATGAAATGAGAATCAACAAACTGAAGAATATAACACCTTAAAAAACAGACTAACTCAAATGGCAAAAAAGGCTCAAAAAGCCAATGAGGAGTAGAATGCCTTAAAATGCCAAATTTGCCAGATGGAAAAAGAATCTCAAAAGCTCATTGAAGAGAATTATTCCTTCAGAATTAGATTGGAGCAAATGGAAGCTAGTGACTTTATGAGAAATCACGATACTATTACACAGATCCAAACAAATGAAAAAATAGAAGACAATGTGAAATATCTCATTGAAAAAAAAAAACAATGACCTGGAAAGAAGATCCAGAAGAGAAAAATTTTAAATTATTGGACTACCTGAAAGCCATGATCAAAAAAAAGAACCTAGAAATCATCCTTCAAGAAATTGTCCAGGAAAATTGCCTATGTTGTAGAACCAGATGGCAAAATAGAGGTTGAAAGAATCCACTAATCACTTCCTGAAAGAGATCCCAAAGAAAACTCCTAGGAATATTATAGCCAGGTTCTGGGAATTCCCACATCAAGGAGAAAATATCATAAGCAGCCAGGAAAAAACAATTGGAATACTGTGGAAACAATCAGGATAACAAAGGATCTGGCAGCTTCTACCATGAAGGATGGAAGGGCTTGGAATATAATATTCTGCAGGTCAATGGAGCTGGGATTAAAACCAAGAACCACCTACCCAGCAAAACTGCGTATCATGTTTCAGGGGAAAATATGTTCATTCAATGGAATAGAGGACTTTAAAGCATTCATGATGAAAAAAACAGAGTTGAAAAGAAAATTTGACATTCAGATACAAGAATCAAGAGAAGCATGAGAAGGTAAACAGGGAAAAGAAATCATAAGGAACTTTTCAAAGTTGAACTACTTATATTCTTTTTTTTTTTTGTATTTATATATATATATTTGAAACATTTAATGTTACGACCTTGAATTTCAGATCCATTTCCTTCCTCCCTTGTCACCCATTCCTTCTTGGGAGATAAGCAATTCAGTATATGTTGTACATGTCTAGCTATGCAAAACATTATCACAGTAGATATATTGTACAAGGCTGCTTATAATTCCCTCCCACTCATCCCACCCCCCACCTGGTCCATTCCCTACATGATCCTGTCCCTCTTCTATAGTGGGTACTTCCAACCTCCCCTCACCCCAAGGATGCCCTCCCATCCATCATCCCTCCTCTCATCCCCCTTCCCCCTATCCTGCTGCAGGTTGAGATATCCCATTTAGTATGTATGTCATTTTCTCCCTGAACCAAATTCAATGTGAATGTGGTTTTGCCTTTTTAGCCTTCCTTATTCTCCCCCTCCTTTGCACCCACTTCCCCTACATGAGATAGTTTACCCTACCATGTCTCTCCCCATCTCCTCTTGCCACTTTCCTCTCTCACCTCATAATTTCATCCCTTGAGTACTCTCCCTTCCCAACAAAATCAACCTATGCCCTCTATCCATATATAACTGTAACCATATACACACACATTCACATATGTATTTGTATGACCACACCCCATTCTTCCATTATTTTCATAGTGAGAAAGATATCATCAGTCACAGATATTGCTTTTCCATATAGGAATGTAAATAGTTCAACTTTGATAAGTTCCTTTTGATTTCTTTTCCCTGATTACCTTTTCAGGCATCTCTTACTTCTTGCATCTGGATGTCAAATTTTCTATTCAACTCTGGTTTTTTCCTCAAGAATGCTTGAAAGTCCTCTATTCCACTGAATGACCATATTTTCCCCTGAAACAAAATACTCAGTTTTGCTGGGTAGGTGACCCTTGGGTTCATTCCCAGTTCTTTTGCCCTCTGGAATATCATATTCCATGCCCTTCGATCCTCAGTGTAGAAGCTGCCAGGTCCTGGGCTATTCTGATTGTGTTTCCACAATATTGAAATTGTTTCTTCCTGGCTGCTTGTAGTATTTTCTCCTTGATCTGGGGATTCTGGAACCTGGCTATAATATTTCTGGGAGTTTTCTTTTTGGGATCTTTTTCAGGAGGTGATCGGTGGATTCTTTCAACCTCTATTTTGCCCTCTGGATCTAAAACATCAGGGCAGTTTTCCTTGAGAATTTCTTGAAGGGTGATTTCTAGGTTCTTTCTTTGATCATGGCTTTCAGGTAGTCCAATAATTTTTAAATTGTCTCTCCTGGATCTATTTTCCAGGTCAGTGGTTTTTCCCATGAGATATTTCACATTGCCTTCTAATCTTTCATTTGTTTGGATCTGCTTAACAGCATCTTGATTTCTCATAAAGTCACTAGCTTCCATTTGCTCCAGTCTAACTCTGAAGGAATGAATCTCCTCAGTGAACTTTTGAGATTCTTTTTCCATCTGGCAAATTCGACTTTTTAAGGCATTCTTCTCCTCATTGCCCTTTTGGGCCTCCTTTGCCATTTGAGTTAGTCTATTTTTTAAGGTGTTGTTTTCCTCAGTCAGGCTGTTGACCCTCATTTCATACTTTTCCTGCATCCTTCTCATTTCTCTTTCCAATTTTTCCTCCACTTCTCTTATTTGATTTTTAAAGTCCTTCTTAAGGTCCTCTATGGACTGCAACCCACTCATGTTTTCCCCTGGGGCTTTTGGAGCAGGATTTCTGACCTCACAGTCCTTTTCCCGCTCTATTCCCCCAAAATAGGAGTCTAGGGTTGCATTTTACTGTTTCCTTTGCCTTGGCATGTTGCCACTTAATTGCTTGACTTTTGGGCTTGTTGCCACACTATGGCTTTAAGGCCAGATAGAGGAATTTTCGTCCCGAACGTGTGGGGGGCAACTTCCGTTTCTGGCAAGCTGTAAACCCACCCACAACTTCCACCCTAGATCACAATCCAGATCCAGGGAGGTTAAAGCAAGAGCGATTACCCCCCAAGACTGATCGCTGGATCTCCCCACGATTTGTAGGCTGGGAGCCGGAAATGCCTCTGAAAACTACAAAATGGCATGTCTCCTCAGTGGCTTCTAGCCCCCAGGGGAAGGAGTTGACGCATTCCCCAAATACAGGTCCCAAAGTCCATAGGACACTAACCTCTTACTTTGTCCTAGGCAAGTCTATGTTGATAATTCTGGAATCTCCACAGTTCCTGGTGTTTTGGGGTTCCTCCAGTCGGCTGCTGGCCCTGCCGCCCTGGGGCTAAAACCTCGGCTCACGTGGACCTGGGCTCGGCTCTGAAGTACTTATATTCTTGCATGGAAAAATGATGATTGTGACTTATGAAACTTTTCTCAGTATGAGAATAGTTGAAGGGAAGGGAATAGAAATGTATATATATATATATATATACATATATATATATATATATATGTATATATGTGTGTGTGTGTGTGTGTGTGTGTGTGTATAGGAGGGTATAAGGGTGTACAAATACATATGTGAGTATGTGTATATATAGGTACAGGTATACATAGACAGAGGGTACAGGACCAGTTGAATAGGAAGTAATGATACTTAAAAGGTGAAATTATTAATTTCAGGAAGAGAGGAATATAATAAGGGGAGATGTGGAGATATGGAATGAGGTAAATTATCTCATAAAGGGAAAACTTTTATAATGGAGGGGAAGAACAGGAAGGCAAAAGGGAATGAGTCAATCTTATTCTCAATGATTTTGGCTTAGGGAGGGAATGACATACACACTAAATAGGGTATCTCACCCTACAAGAGAGGAGGGGGAAAGGGATGAGACAGGAGGGGGGGGATGATGGAAGGGATTTTAGGCTGGGTGGGGCAGGGAAGTTGGAAGCACCCACTTTTGAAAAGGGACAGGATCAAAGTAGGGGATAGAACAAGTGGGATGGGATGGAGGGAAATATAGTCAGTCTTTCATAATATATACACTATGGAAATGTTTTGCATAGCTACCCATGTACAACCTATATTAAATTGCTTATCTTCCCAGTAACAGTGGGTGACAAGGGAGGTAGGGAAAGAATCTGGAATTCAAAGGTTTAAAATCAAATGTATAAAATAATATTATTATTATTATTATTATTTTAGATGTAACTGGGAAATAAGACATACAGGCACTGGGGCATAGAGATCCACCATGCCCTACTGGAAAGTTGAAGGGGGGATGGGGGAAGATATAGGAGAGAGTTGATTGGGGGAGGGGATATTCATTGGGATAGCTATTTTTGAGTGGTGGGTTGGGGGACAACGGGGAAAAAATTTTTAACTCAAAGTCGTGTGGAAATGAATGATGCAAATGAAAAACAATTAAAATTAAAAAAAAAAGAATTCAGGAGAGAGGCAGATTTTGGGGAAAATATATAGTCAATCTTTACCATTCATGCTTTTAACTTCTGGTACTTCAAGCATTCCCATGATTTTATCAGTAATCTCATTTTCACTTTCATGTTGGCAAGCAGCACATTTGTGGCTGTGCATAGTAGAGAAAAAAAATGAGAAGTGAGATATGGCAAATCTATATCTGCAAAAGAGAACCCATCAAGAAAGTACTAAATAACCTCTCAAGGAAACAAGGGAATTTGTCTTATTTTTAATGTTTTATCTTTCCCCAATTACATGCAAAAACAGCTTTTAATGTACATTGATTATTTTTTGTTTTTTTAGCTTTAAGGTCCAAATTCTGTCCCTACCTGCCCTCTCCCCTCACAGAGATGGCAACCAATCTTATATAGATTATATAATGTGCAATCATGTAAAACATTTCCATGTTAGTCACTTTGTGAAAGAAAAAAAGAAAAACAAAGTGAAAAAATAGTATGCTTCAGTCTGTTTTCAGATGCTATCAGTTCTTTCTCTGGAGGTAGACAGCATTTTTTCATCATAAATCCATTAGGATTGTCTTGGATCATTGTATTGCTGAGAATAACTAAGTCATTCAGAGTTGTTCATCAAACAGTATTGCTATTGCTATGCACAATGTTGTGGCTGTATTTACTTTACTCTGTAGCATTTCATGTGAGTTTTCTCATGTTTTTCTGAAATCATCCTACATGATGAGGGGATTTTAGAAATGAAAAAAAAGGCTAAGTTTGTGGGTACATGAGACGGTTTTTATCCCTGCTCTCTCACCTGTGCAACAACCTTTTTAAGGATGAGGGAATCCTGAGTATGTTTGTGGCCAACAAAAAATGAGCCAATAGATATGGAAAGAGATTATATGTAGGAGGAACTGGGAAGAAATGAATACAAGTAGAAGGGTTGGTGTTGGTAAAGAGAAAGACCATTATTTTCATCATAAGAAAAAGAAAGTGGAGGACGATACCAAGATGTTTTTAGATGTAGAATAAGGGGTAAGAAGCAACTTATAATGAATTACTCCTATTTTTCACAGTAAAATTACAAGGCATGGTCTTCTGCAGAAAGAATTGGGGGAGAATTGGTGTGGGAGGGAATCTTTGTTACAAGGAAGGATCCACGGGTAAGTATAGACTAGTTACAGAGGTGGGGAAGCTGCAGCCTTGAGCCCACATGTGGCCCCTAAAGTCCTCAATTTTGGCCTTTTGATTGACTCCAAGCTGTATAGAACAAATTTGAAATTTGGAGTTAGTCAAAGGCCATATTTGTGGACCTAGAGGCTGCAGCTTCTCCAGACCTGTAAAGAAACAACTACAATCTTTTGAAAGAATAATTAAAGATGTCTTCATACAGTTCATTTTTTGTTCATTGACCTTTTT
The DNA here is from genome assembly GCA_011680675.1 of Gymnobelideus leadbeateri. Taxonomy (NCBI): domain Eukaryota; kingdom Metazoa; phylum Chordata; class Mammalia; order Diprotodontia; family Petauridae; genus Gymnobelideus; species Gymnobelideus leadbeateri. The sequence goes on along the minus strand of WOXC01011192.1, from coordinate 120,605 downwards.
TTTTTGCTTTCAATATCATTAAACCATCAACTAATTGGTAACTGTTGGGAAAGACTTCTTTGAGGGATTTTCTTCTGATTATTATGATTGGGTTTTCATTAAGAAAATTAAGAGGATGAGCCAATGAACTAGGAGAAGGACTCCACTTTTATTTTTTTAATTTTTTATTATTATTAATATTTTTAGCCTTTTTGGAGGGCAATTGGGGTTAAGTAACTTGCCCAAGGTCACACTGCTAGGTTTTTTTTTTTTTTGTTTGTTTTGTTTGTTTGTGTGTGCGTGAAGTTTCTGAGGCCGGATCTGAACTCTAGGTCCTTCTGACTCCAGGGCCGACGCTCTACTCACTGCGCCACCTAGCTGCCCAGGACTCCACTTTTAACAAATATCTCTGGGGAGGGGAACTACTAGAAAGCATGTTAGTTGAAGTAAAATTAGATTAATATCTTGCCTCATATAACACAACAAATATATAAAAGGAATACTTAAACCAGTACTAACCCCATTTCATTATCATCTGCAGCAGGAAACCTGACAAATATTTCTATAAAATAAAGAAGGTGCAATATATTGCTCTAAACATCAGGAAAAATGATAGCTTGCGTTCATATAGCACTTTACACTTGCAAAACATTTTCATATCTATTATCTTATTTTATTACAATCCTTATTTAATCACTTTGTATTATTCTCAGTTTACTCTTTGTGATGAAAAGCCTATTTTTCCAAATATGGTCATCCCTTTCGACTGTCTGCACAAACTTACCTTTGTGTTGATGGACATGTAGACAGATGACTATTTTCATAATTGGTCAGCATTTGACTGAGGCAAAAGCTTAATAGGGAGGGAACATCAAGGATTTATTACCTACAAAAGAACAGGGAGATGAAAAAAAATCAATCAGGAAAAGGCCTAGGAGCAAAGATACTAGTTTGTTTATTTCCTAGTAATAAGACCAGGAGGGTCAAAAAGAATTAGTAGGATTTAGACAATATAATAACAAGTTGAGTAAAGAGCATCTAGGGCTGTTGTCCTTAACTTGGGAGTTTATGAACTTGTTTTCAATATATATTTATAACTGCATTGCAATATATTTTCTCCCATGTTTTGTTTTGTTCATTTAGAAAATATATTCTGAGATTGCCATATTGGACTCACCATCTTGCCAATGAGATCCAACAGTCAATAAAAATTAATTAGATGCCTAGTATGTGCCATGTACAGGGGATACAAATACAGGAAAAGAGAGACAGTCCCTGATCTCCAGGAATTTACAAGCTAATTTCAAAGGACAAAAACACAATAGGAAATTGAAAGTGGAGAGGGCTAGACGGTGAAGGAGCAGAAGGTTCCTCATGAGGTGGTATTACAGAAGAAGTCAATTAGAGAATTTCCAAAATGGTGCAGCCAGGTGAGAATTAAGGAAATATCTGACTAGAACTTTCTCCTTATGTGTAGATCTTGAGTTCATGGTCCCACCCTCCAGAGAAGTAGAGGACAGTGATGAGGTAAAGCATGTGGCCAATGGGAACTTACAGGATAACAAGCTTATGATAATAATGAGCTTACTGAGAGATGATGAAGTACCAAAGGAATATAGCCAGGTGAGAAATGAGGATGACATTAAAACACACATGCACATGCTAACAGTTTAAGAACCCCCGGTCCAGGGAGGACAGAAGTCTTTCAATATAATTAAAATGAATGACTAACTTGGATTTCATGTGTCCAGATGACTAGAGTTTTAAACTATCGTGAGCTATTGCACCTGAAGTCTTGAAGGAAGGGCCACATATCCTTTCAGGATTAGTGATGCCTGGACTGAGTTCAAGCATCCCAAGGTCAAAGGATTACTTCAAAGAAATAAAAAAATAGTAAAATTAATTCAGGGAACATTAAAAATCTCACAGGAAATAATGACAAAAATTAGGAAGGAAGGAGACCTAACATTATTATTTTTCAAATTATAATACAAATAAATCATCAAATAATTTGATAAAGGATATGCTGTGTGGCTGACCCAAGATGACAGAGTATGAGCAGGGACTCACCTGCGCTCTCCCTTAAACCTCTCAAAACACCTTTAAAATTACTCTATATTTGGGGCGGCTAGGTGGCGCAGTGAATAGAGCGCCGGCCCTGGAATCAGAAGGACCTGAGTTCGGAGCCGGCCTCCGACACTTAATCCACACAAACAAAAACCTAGCCGTGTAACCTTGGGCAAGTTACTTAACCCCAATTGCCCTAAAGGGGCAGCTAGGTGGCGCAGTGAGTAAGAGCACCAGCCTCTGAGTTTGGATGACCTGAGATCAGATCGGGCCTCAGAAAATGAGCACCCACGCATAAATAATGACTAGCCGTGTAACCTTGAGCAAGTTACTTAACCCCAATTGCTTTAAAAAAAAAATTACTCTATACAAGTTCTAGTGTAGCAGAACACACAAAAAGATGGAGTGAAACAAATTTTCAGTCTAAGACAACTTGGAAGATCAGCAGGAAAGGTTTGTTGCACCCAGGTGAGAGAGGAATGCAGTCTAGTGCAGGCTGTGCCAGTGAAGACTGCATCTTTACAAACCTGGAGCAGGCCTCAAAGTAACTAAATCAGTGACAGCAGTGGCAGTTTCCAGACTTCTCAGTTGACAAATGCCAAAGACAACTTAGAAGGTTAGCAATAAAAGTCTGTCTGACTCACAGGCCATGCAAGGACAGTCCCAGTAACAATAAACCAGGAGCAGACCTTGGGGGTGACTAAATCAGTAGTGGCACTGGCAGGGGATACTTCAAGGAACTGTCAGCCCACAGATGGTAAGGGGGTCAAATAAATGGTCAGAAGGAGAATATAAGGGTCTTTTTGATAGCACTCTAGCAGGGCTTTGTTACTTTGTCCATATCAAATCTGGGTCACAGTCATGGCTGGCAGTCCTGGGGAGGAGGAGTACTAGCACAACAGAGTTTGTGGACAAAGTAGATGGGGGACCTACCTCACAATTCTAGGCCAGAAAAGAGTACTTGTGGTCACTGACAGACCAAAGTGGAGTTCCAAGAGAGGAGAAATACCTCTCTTTAGATCATACCACCTTAGAAGAACTGAAAACATACAGGTCTTTAGAAACATCTCTGAAAAAGAGCTGCACACAACCCCTGAATCTTGGGACAGTCCACCCTAGACCCTGAAAGCAGAGTCCTACTTAAACAAAGAGGTAAAAGTTAACTAAAAGGCTGGAGTAATGAGCAAACAATGGGAGAAAAAAACACTAAAACCTCTGGCTATAAAAAGATACTATGGTGACAAGGAAGATTAAAACACAAAATCAGAAGAAGAAAACAAAATCAAAGCCCCCGTATCCAAAGCCTCCAAGAAAAAAAATATAAATTGTTCTCAGGCCATGGAAGAGCTCAAAAAGGATCCTGAAAATCAAGTAAAAGAAGTAGAGGTAAAATTGGGAAGAGAAATGAGAATGATGCAAGAAAATAATGAAAAATGATTCAACAGTTTGGAAAAGGAGACACACAAAAAAGTACTGAAGAAAATAACACCTTAAAAACAGACTAAGCCAAATGGAAAAGGAGGTCCAAAATCTCACTGAAGAAAATATTTCCTTAAAAATTAGAATGGGGCAAATGGAAGCTAATGACTTTATGAGAAATCAAGAAACAATAAAATAAAACCAAAAGAATGAAAAAAATAGATGACAGTGTGAAATCTCATTGGAAAAACAACTGACCTATAAAATAGATTAAGGGGAGATAATTTTAAAATTATTTGGCAACCTGAAAGTCATGATACAAAAAAAGACCCTAGATACTGTCTTTCAAGAAATGATCAGGGAAAACTGCCCCGATATTCTAGAACCAAAAAGGTAAAACGGAAATTGAAAAAATCCATGAATCACCTCATTTTGAGACCCCAAAATGAAAACTGCCAGGAATATTACAGTCAAATTCCAGAGTTCCCAGGTGAGGAAGAAATATTGCAAGCATCCAGAAAGAAACAATTCAAGTATTGTGGAGACAAAGCCAGGATAACACAAGATTTAGCAACTTCTATATTAAAGGATCAGAGGACTTGAAATGTGGTATTCCAGAGGGCAAAGAAGCTAGGATTACAACCAAGAATCATCTAACCAGAAAAAATACTGAATTCAGTACTTCAAGGGAAGAAATGAATGTTCAATGAGATCAAAGACTTTCAAGCATTCTTTCCTTTTTAAAGTCTTACCACAAAACATGAAACATTTCACAAACACACAGATAAAACATTACAGAGTGCACTCCAATTTATTTATTTTTTATTTTTTTGCTTTTTGGAGGGCAATTGGGATTAAGTAACTTGCCCAAAGTCACAAGAGTGCACTCCAATTTAGAATTTGAATTCAGACCAGTCAAAAACTCAGAGTTGTAATTTACTCTGACTTCTTTTTAGCCAATTTCAGAAGGATATCCTTCCCGAGAGATCACCATGTCCACACTATCCACTAAGGGACTATTTTTGGAGGGGTGTCTTTCTCTCCTTGTTCCCAACCTACCTTCCCATATTGAGAACTTTTTATCTTACAATCTCACTGTGACTTCTCCCTTCTGTTCTCACAGGCCCTAGAAAAGTCATCCTCCTTTGATTTGACTAAAAACTCTCTCAGATCTGTAGGATACTCCAATCATCAAAGTGATACTTACATCCTTTTCACTCTGACCTATGTATAGGGTCTCCTGGTTGCTACAGACATTTGTCTCTTATTATTTTACCCATCCAGATTCACAACAATTCCAAAAATAATCTTTTTTTTTAAAACAAATACTTTATTAACTTCTGTTTTACATCATTCATTTCCGCCAGATTTTGAGTTACAATCGTTTTCCCCCCATTATTCCCCTACCCAACCTCCCAGAATAGCAGTCCCACAAGATAGCACTTCCTCCAATCTGCTCTCTCCCATACCTTCTCCCATACCCCCATCAACTTTTCCATTAGAGGAAGATGAATCTTTGTGTCCCAATGCCTGCACATCTTATCTCCCAATTATAGGCAAAAGAGTATTAATAATAGTATTTATATATATATTTGAAACATTTAATGTTACAACCTTGAATTTCAGATCCATTTCCTTCCTCCCTTGTCACCCATTCCTTCTTGGTATATAAGTAATTCAGTATATGTTGTACATGTCTAGCTGTGCAAAACATTATCATAGTAGATATATTGTACAAGGCTGCTTATAATTCCCTCCCACTCATCCCACCCCCCACCTGGTCCATTCCCTACATGATCCTGTCCCTCTTCTATAGTGAGTACTTCCAACCTCCCCTCACCCCAAGGATGCCCTCCCATCCATCATCCCTCCTCTCATCCCCCTTCCCCCTATCCTGCTGCAGGTTGAGATATCCCATTTAGTATGTATGTCATTTTCTCCCTGAACCAAATTCAATGGGAATGTGGTTTTGCCTTTTTAGCCTTCCTTATTCTCCCCCTCCTTTGCAACCACTTCCCCTACATGGGATAGTTTACCCTACCCTGTCTCTCCCCATCTCCTCTTGCCACTTTCCTCTCTCACCTCATAATTTCATCCCTTGAGTATTCTCCCTTCCCAACAAATTCAACCTATGCCCTCTATCCATATATAACTGTAACCATATACACACACATTCACATATGTATTCATATGACCACACCCCCTTCTTCCATTATTTTCATAGTGAGAAAGATATCATCAGTCACAAATATTGCTTTTCCATATAGGAATGTAAATAGTTCAACTTTGATAAGTTCCTTTTGATTTCTTTTCCCTGATTACCTTCTCAGGCATCTCTTGCTTCTTGTGTCTGGATGTCAAATTTTCTATTCAACTCTGGTTTTTTCCTCAAGAATGCTTGAAAGTCCTCTATTCCACTGAATGACCATATTTTCCCCTGAAACAAAATACTCAGTTTTGCTGGGTAGGTGACCCTTGGGTTCATTCCCAGTTCTTTTGCCCTCTGGAATATCATATTCCATGCCCTTCGATCCTCAGTGTAGAAGCTGCCAGGTCCTGGGCTATTCTGATTGTGTTTCCACAATATTGAAATTGTTTCTTCCTGGCCGCTTGTAGTATTTTCTCCTTGATCTGGGGATTCTGGAACCTGGCTATAATATTTCTGGGAGTTTTCTTTTTGGGATCTTTTTCAGGAGGTGATCGGTGGATTCTTTCAACCTCTATTTTGCCCTCTGGATCTAAAACATCAGGGCAGTTTTCCTTGAGAATTTCTTGAAGGGTGATTTCTAGGTTCTTTCTTTGATCATGGCTTTCAGGTAGTCCAATAATTTTAAATTGTCTCTCCTGGATCTATTTTCCAGGTCAGTGGTTTTTCCCATGAGATATTTCACATTGCCTTCTAATCTTTCGTTTGTTTGGATCTGCTTAACAGCATCTTGATTTCTCATAAAGTCATTAGCTTCCATTTGCTCCAGTCTAACTCTGAAGGAATGAATCTCCTCAGTGAACTTTTGAGATTCTTTTTCCATCTGGCAAATTCGACTTTTTAAGGCATTCTTCTCCTCATTGCCCTTTTGGGCCTCCTTTGCCATTTGAGTTAGTCTATTTTTTAAGGTGTTGTTTTCCTCAGTCAGGCTGTTGACCCTCATTTCATACTTTTCCTGCATCCTTCTCATTTCTCTTTCCAATTTTTCCTCCACTTCTCTTATTTGATTTTTAAAGTCCTTCTTAAGGTCCTCTATGGCCTGCAACCCACTCATGTTTTCCCCTGGGGCTTTTGGAGCAGGACTTCTGACCTCACAGTCCTTTTCCCGCTCTATGCCCCCAAAATAGGAGTCTAGGGTTGCATTTTTCTGTTTCCTTTGCCTTGGCATGTTGCCACTTAATTGCTTGACTTTTGGGCTTGTTGCCACACTATGGCTTTAAGGCCAGATAGAGGAATTTTCGTCCCGAACGTGTGGGGGGCAACTTCCGTTTCTGGCAAGCTATAAACCCACCCACAACTTCCACCCTAGATCACAATCCAGATCCAGGGAGGTTAAAGCAAGAGCGATTACCCCCCAAGACTGATCGCTGGATCTCCCCACAATTTGTAGGCTGGGAGCCGGAAATGCCTCTGAAAACTACAAAATGGCGTGTCTCCTCAGCGGCTTCTAGCCCCCAGGGGAGGGAGCTGACGCATTCCCCAAATATAGGTCCCAAAGTCCATAGGACACTAACCTCTTACTTTGTCCTAGGCATGTCTATGTTGATAATTCTGGAGTCGCCACAGCTCCTGGTGTTCTGGGGTTCCTCCAGCCGGCTGCTGGCCCTGCCGCCCTGGGGCTAAAACCTCGGCTCACGTGGACCTGGGCTCGGCTCGGTTCCTGCGCTCTGCGCGCGGCCGGCTCCCAGACCACTGCGCTGGTCCTTCCTGCAGGGTGCTGGGCTGTCCTCAGCGGGAGGTTAGCTTCTCTGTGTCGTTCTGTGGGTGCTGGGGCTCCAGAAGATTTTCAGAGTCCTTTTTTACATAGTTTGTGGAGAATCTGGGGGCAGAGAGGCTTGGACAAGCTGTTTCTACTCCGCCATCTTGGCTCCGCCCCCCCAAAATAGTCTTTTTATATGTAACTAAGAAAAATAAAATACTAAATAAAAATAAACAAGATAAAAATGTTTAAATTTAAAAATAGATATGCCATTCAGTGGAAGACAAGAAGACACTATAAAGAAGCAAATGGATCTAGTAGTCTAGTGTTGGACAGCTTCAAACACTACAGCTACTAGGATAAGGATTTGTTATTTAGCTAACAACAACAACAACAAAAACTATTGGGTAAATTTGACATCATTCTGGCAGAAATTGGGTTCAGTTCAACACCTTCCACCAAATACTAAGATAATTTCCAAATGGACAAATAACCTAGATGTAACAGGTTACATTAGAAATAAATTAGGGGCAGAGTCAAGATGGCAGAGTAGAAACAGGACTTCCATGGGGCTCCGGCTTCCACCTCCTCCAATTCATGTAAAAGATGACTCTGAAAGAACTTTAGAGCTACAGAATCCACAAAACAACACAGGGAAGCTAACCTCCTGCTGAGTACAGCCTGGCAGGCAGGCAGGAAGTGGCTAGCACAGTGCTCTGGGAGCTGAGCCCAACCCTGTGCGAGCCAGAGGTTTTAGCCTCAGGGTGGCATGACCAGCTGCCAGCTGGAGGGACTTCAGATCACCAGCAGATGTGGTGGTTTCCAGAATTATCAACACATAGATGATAAGGACAAAGTGAGAGGTAAGTGCAGTGTGGACTTTGGGATCCAGTAGTTCAGGAGTGTGCTTGGCCTTTGCCCCCAGGTCAAGAAGTGACTGAGGAGCAATGGTTGTGCAGCTGAAGTCACTTGGCAGCTTCAGCTCCTGGCCTGCAGATTGTAGAGGGAACAAGTGACCAGTCTGAGGGGTAATTGCTCTTGCTTTAACCTGTTTGGATCTGGATTGTGGTCTAGGGTGGAGGTACTGGCGTGTGCAACAAGCTTGCCAGAGTGTGTCGAGGCTTCAGAGAGGACAGCCAACAAATACCTTCAGAGAAAACCCCAGTGATTGGGACAAAGCTCCCCTGTCTGATAGCAGAGTCCTACTGTGGCAAAAGTCCAAAAGTCAAGTAATTGAGTGGCAGCATGAGCAAATGAGAGAAGCAAAGCAAACAGAACAACCCAAATTTACACTCCTATTTGGGGATAAAAAGGATCAAAGCATGAAACAGAAGAAAGTCAATGAAGTCAGAACTCCTGCACCAAAAGCTTCCAAGAAAAATATGAGCTGATTACAGGCCAAAGAGGAGCTTAAAAAGGATTTTGGAAACCAAATAATAGAAGTGGAGGAAAAATTGGGAAGAGAAATGAGAATGATGCAAAAAAAATTATGAACTGAAAGTCAACAACCTGATTGAAGAAAATAATACCTTAAAAAATAGACTAACACAAATGGCAAAAGAGGTTCAGAAAGGCAATGAGGAGAAGAATGCTTTAAAAAGCCAAATTTTCCAGATGCAAAAAGAATCTCAAAAGTTCACTGAAGAGAATCATTCCTTCAGAATTAGATTGGAGCAAATGGAAGCTAGTGACTTTATGAGAAATCTAGATCCAAGGGTCAGCTAGGTGGTGCAGTGAGTAAGAGCGCCGGCCTCGGAGTTGGGATGACCCGGGATCGAAACCAGCCTCAGAAAATCAGCACCCACACATAAATCATGACTAGCCATGTAACCTTGAGCAAGTTACTTAACCCCAATTGCTTTAAAAAAAAAGAAATCTAGATCCTATTAAACAGATCCAAACAAATGAAAAATAGAAGGCAATGGGAAATATCTCATTCAGAAAACCACTCACCTTGCATAATTTAAAAATTATTGGATTACCTGAAAGCCATGATCAAACAAAACAAAACAAAACAAAAAAACAAGCTAGAAATCATCCTTCAAGAAATTCTCAAGGAAAATTGCTCTGAAGTTTTTGAACCTTAAGGTAAAATAGAGGTTGAAAGAATCCACTGATCAACTCCTGAAAAAGATACCAAAAATAAAACTCCTAGGAATATTATAGCTAGGTTCTGGAATTCCCAGATCAAGGGAGAAAATATTACAAGCAGCCAGGAAGAAACAATTTGAATATTGTGTAAACACAATCAGAATAAAACAGGATCTTGCAGCTTCTATCCTGAAGGATCACAGGGCTTGGAATATGATATTCCAGAGGTCAAAGGAGCTGGGATTAAAACCAAGAATAACCTACTCAGCAAAACTGAGTATCGTGTTTCAGGGGAAAATATGGTCATTCAGGGAATACAGGACTTATGAAAAAACCACAGTTGAATAGAAAATTTGACATTCAGATACAAGAAGCAAGAGGAGCATGAGAAGGTAAACAGGGAAAAGAAATGATAAGGAACTTATCAGAGTTGAACTATTTACATCCCTACAAGGAAAAACAATAATTGTAACTGATGAAAATAGGCACTTTGATGATGAACTCTTGGTAAAGTTTTAAGTCACTGCAACAGTTTTTTTAAGCAATTTGGAACTCTGCTCCCATATTCCCTAAATTATATATATATATATATATATACTTTAATCTAGGAAGATCATAATTAGTAATATACACAATAGAGATCATAGCAAAAAGAAAAGGTCCAATAGGTACACATATATTTGTGGTAGGTCTTTTGGTTTGGGCAAAGGAATAGAAATTCAGTTTCCATCAATTGGGGAATGTCTGAACAGATGGCATATTATGGTATATGAAGATGGTAAAAGTGATACATGAATGTGCTGTATGAAAAGAAGAAAAAGATCTTTGTAAAGAAACTTGAGAAGATTTATAACTAAAAGAGACTGAAGTGAGCAGAGCCGGGGAAGCAATTTATATTGTAATAACAACATTGTCAAAATGAACAATTTGGAAAGTCTTATGCACTCTGATGCACTGAATGATAAACAAAACATCCAAAGAACTAATGAAGGAGAAAGCTATTTAACTCTTCATGCTATGCTAAATGAGACATACATTTGGGTGTGGCCAACACTGGAATTTGATTTGTTTAACTATGCATATTGTCACAATAATTTTATTTTGTTTTGATGTTCTTTCTTTTTTTCCTTTGTTTTCCAGTGTGTGTGTGTGTGTGTGTGTGTGTGTGTGTGTGTGTGTGTGTGTGTGTGTGTCTGTGTCTGTGTCTGTGTCTGTATCTCTGTGTGTGTCTGTGTGTGGGGAGAAGGGAAAACAATTTTTTATGTACCTGTTGGGAAAAGTCGCATAAATAGAAAAATAGCTTTAAATATTTTCTCTACAGAAGGAAAACATTGGAGAATGAAGTCCATAAATTAATGTAGGCAAATTTCATGTTAATATGAATATTAAGTAGTAAAAATAATGAAATAAACTAATGATGTGAGGGTTAGTTCCTGGTATGAACCCAAAGATAGAATTTCACCCTGGGACTCTCTGAGAACAATATTTCATGAAATTATAGCTTTGCAGTAAAAACTGATTATATTCTTGTGTAGGTGGTATCAAAATAGCATTGCCTATTTCCAGCCAGACATATACATCAGTGTCAACATACATCTTCTATTTGCAGGCAAGAAGGGAAAACAAGTGTTCTAGCAACATCCCATCACTAATTTAATTAACATTTTCCAGCTTTAGGTAACTTGTGATACACGTTGATTACCAGGGAGATTAGTACATACAATGTCAATATCAACCAGATAAATTTATTTTATTGTAGTATACAATTTATTACATGGTTAATACTTTGCTAGTATACAACTCTCTAGCCTCTGTTACTCAGAAGAATAGATGTTTTCAAGTCTCTGACTTGTCTTTTTGAAAAATCTGAAATAGATAAAATTGATTTTAGAGTTTTATCAACAGTGGGGATCCTTCAACAAGAACTCTTCCAAACAATAATAGGTATCATCTTTAAAGCCATGACCAATTATGAATGAGTCTTATGTTGATATGTGGTGCAATTATTATGACCCTGAATTATTTCTTATAGTGTGCTATTTGAAAAAATTCCTCACTGATGACTTATTTCTGTACCTTCCTTAAAATTACAACACTTTCCACCATCCACTGTTTTAATCAATTGTCTCTATATTTTTCCTGGTTCTTTCTCTAGCCAATTGAATTAAAAATGCCTATACAGAAAACAGCAAGAGTCTAATTGAAAGATAGAGACTATTTGCCATCTATAAGAAAGAAAAAATGTCTTGTGTTCCCAAGTTTGTCTGCTGGAAGGAAACTTACTGACATGTGGACCTCCCCCATGTGTAAGCATATAATGTTGTTGTTGTTGTTGTTGTTGTTGTTGTTGTTGTTGTTGTTGTTTTTTAAGGTTTGTTCTTGTCTACCAAAGGCCTTGGAATTTTGTTTGTGTGACAACCTCATTTCAGAGGCAGTAAATGGATGTTCAGATTTAACATACTTATTGTCAGGCATTAATATTGCTAGCTTCGAAAAATTGTGAAGGCAGCAAAATGAATTTAAAATGTTCTGTAAAGAAAGATTAAGACATTCACTGTGATGACTATCCAGGGCATGAAACAACTGAACTCTGGTGACTATAAATTTTGTTAAGAAACAAAGAGCAACTGGGTAAAGTAAATTACATTGAAGCAAACTAATGCAAAAGGCAAATGGGACAATTTGTCCAATAGACTTTTGCAGAACGTTTATGAAAATTCTTTCCTGCCTAGCTTACATTATTACAACTGTATTGAATATCGATTATTCTAGAGAGGAATTTCTAGCTAAGACTTATGTGAGTAATATTTTGCGATAGAAATAAGGCTATATCTTACTAAGAAGTCAGTTTATGTTGCTGATTCAATGACCCCTGTAATGCTGAGTTTTCTCTTAAACATTGTGCCTCCTTGAATAGAATCTTGGATATTATTTCAGTGGCTAATGCACTTTGCTTATTAAAAAGAAAAGTATAAACCAAATTCTACTTTTGGGTGACAATTGAAAAAGATCAGGGCATCCTTCTCTTCTCCCTCTTCTTCATTCTCTTTCTCCTCTTCTTCCTTTTCCTCTTGCTTTCTTTCCTCCTTGAAATTTGATTATCAGTCTACACTGATGGTGATTATGACCATCTATCTAATATGAAAACTTGTGAAAGCTTTCATGTTGTGGTGTGTTAGCCTATAGTATATAATTTGTCACTTAGTGTGATCCTACATTAAATTGGCATTGGGATGACTGGGATCTTTTTAGTTAAATTACTGCTTGGAAGCACTGTCTGGATTCTTTTGAAAGAAACTTGAACAATCAATGTGATGGTCATGGAGCAGGAAAAACCATGTAAACATTTATTCTTTTATCATCTAGACAATGTCATATTATTTGAAACAAAGACGTAATCCAGAGCCATAATAGAAAGTCTAGGGGAAGTTATCTACAGAATTTGGATTGCTTTACAAAGTATATAAGTAATTTATCAAAAGTGTTAATAGAGTGCCTATTATGGGCCCAGCACTATGGAAGACAAAGCCAAAAAGAATATATTATACAATCCTTATCATTTAGAAACTTAGAATCAGTGGGGGGGGGGGGCAATGTGCATACAATAGAAGATTTACCATAATTAGATATTCCAGTACCTTTCACACCTATGTCTATGCAGGGAATTCTTAAGTAAAAAGTGATAGAGGTGATTTTATAAAGATAGAATAGACTTTTTATTATGTAAGAGTTTAAAAGTATAAGTAAATATAAGAAGAGAAACTGTCAAAAGCAAAACATTTCCCAAAATATTGAAAATACTTAAATAGTTCCCGAGGTCATCATATTGGATGTTTCCTTCAGTGAAGGGACATGATGCAGATCACTACCCATTTATGCCTTCCAATTCCATGCAATTCATTCCATGTTCTCCCAAGAGTTAGACATAAGGGTTTCATTTGTTTTCCCTTAATATCACAAGGACACCAATGGTGCACTTTGGTTGTCTGTCGCTTATCCTTTCCTCTTGCCATATGCCAGCCTCATGTCTATTGACTATCTACATGCACATGTGTACATGCACATGCACACACACACACACACACACACACACACACAAACACAACTTATTTGCACATAATTGTTTGCATGTTTTCTTCCCAATTAGGCTGTATACTCCTTAAGGATGGGATTTTTTTGTTTGGTTTTTGGCCGTTGTTTCTTTAGGTCTTAGCACAAGACCTGATATATAGTAGGAGCTACTGACTGACTGAGCAGCCCACCATCCTTTTGATTCAATTACATTTCTCTCATACACTGTTCCAGTTCTTCTTCCCAGTTCCTTATGTGTTATATGGTATAGGCTCCTCATATCTACCGTGTTCCTCTGCATGGCTCCATATGTGACATTCTTTTTGAATTTCTCAGAGACTATTTTGTTTTATTCCTTGGCATCATATAAAAATAGAATACTGGCTTTTAATGCATATGAGTCTTTCTTTGTGGAAGAGGTTAAGGGTTATTAATTTTTTTCTAATATCCTTAAAGTAAACTAGCCTTCTTTCCTCCTATGCCTAGGAGAGAATTTCAGGATCTAACTTATTCATTCATGATGTCTACCATTTATATATCTTTAGCAAATTTTCTTAACTTGAGGTATATACTTATTTTTTAAAATAACTATTTCAATTAATTGGTTTCATTTGTAATCTTATGCATTTTATTTTAGGCATTACAATTATTCTAAGTGTACTGTGGGTTTTACAAGACTTCCAATGGGTTCCGTGACAAAAAACAGGTAAAGGACATTTGATCCATATATATAACATCTATGTCTATAACATATAGACAGACACTATAGGTAGTCCTTCTACCTTCTTGTTCTAATCTGGGATGTTCTTCATTAGCTTTTCCTATGTGATTGATAAGGCCAAATCCTTTTGAGTGGTAATGGAAGTCTTCTAAGAGATTCCACAATATTCCACAATATTTCAATAGTTAAGATTGAGTTGTTCCAATTGCATGCTATGCAACCATAGATGTTACAACAATATCATTCATAAACAGAAAGATTTGAAGGATCTCACCACCCATGGGGAATTCATCTCCAACTTAGTTTTTTTCTATCCCTGTGGTAAACAATTTTGTATATTTCAGTGCTTTATGCCTTTCTTTATAGTTTTTATTGGGTGCCATCAAAAATAATGCCCTGCTATTCTAGTTTTCCAAGAATTTACATGTATTTTTATATACATGGAAGAAACTCTTGATATATACATGAGAGACAAAAGAGTCCTTAAGGCAACATTTTCCTCTGTCAAATCAAATTCCTTTTCCTCCTAAAATCCACAAACAATAAGTATCTTGTATTTTATACAAGGGATATTGTATTTTCTATTTCTTTCAGTTAATTATTTGATAAAAAAGCTATGTTGTGCCATGACATGTTACTTGCAAAAATCTGCTTATAATCGACTATTATTCTTATAAATGATACCCTTTAATGCATGAGTAAAGATGATTCTCATAGATTTTTTTATATAAACAATAAGATAAATATATTAGTCAAGTATTGTTGAAGTTTTCTCTGTCCCTTTTTGTTTATATTAATAAGGTCTGAGACTTTTTTTCATGGCTTTAGTAACTTTCCCAGCTTTACATATCTTGTGATTTAATACCTCATGCCCTCACAATTTTTTTGCCTCCAGCCTATCTACTCTGTATGCACTTGTTCTTATGCAAGTGCCTTTCCCATCTGTGTTCCTTTTATCCCATTTCCTTTATAAGAGTAACTGCAACTGTAATGTTGAATTCAAGTGTAATTGTCCTGCTCTCTTTGATGATGTAAAAATTCTGCCTTTGCAGATCTTTTTTTGTCTTCTATTTGTTATTCTTCTTAAATTTTATCCTTAAATGTTCAGGGGATAACTTTGCTTAGTTGAATATTTAATAAAATTTTCTTTAAACTGATATTAATCTCTACATCTTTTTACTCCTTTATTTGATAATAGTACTTTAAAGGTATCTTCCAACACTCTTTCCCACAAAATTATGTAATTAAATTTTTATTCTAAAGAGGTATTGCCTGTGGGCTGACATCTCTCTCTGCTTGGAATGTAAGTCAATTATTTGTTGACTAAGGTATTTTTTAAAAGTTATTTAGACTTTTTCTTATGGCAATTGATTTACATTTAATAAGCTTCTATATGAAATTACAATTCATATCTATGCACTTTCTTCTGTTGATTACCCATTTTTGTTATCAACACCTTATTTAACTTAGTTAAGATTGAATTGTTCCAATTACATGCTGTTATTTCTCTCATTTTATTTTTTCTAAATTTGTACACATTTTGTTATTTAACAACTAGATGGTCTGATTGTACAAACATTCTCCCTGTCAAAATGTAATCCGCTTCATTTTTGTGAAATATTTGGTGTTTGCTATATCCAATATATAACAATCCTTTCCCCCCCAAATATTTGTGATTTTTAATGACTTCTTTATAGTTTATCAGTCTTATACATCTCTCATTCCTTTTCCATGATCATTTTGTCCAACATATTTCTTGTTGTCATCATCATCATCTATGAGGACCTCTGCTCAGAAACCACCAATTATAAAATCATATTTTAACTTTCTTTGAAATTTTTTTTCAGGTTCATATGAAAACTTCTCTAACTTGTCATTATTTGCTCCAGGTATTTAATCTTATTATTTTCATGGTGGACTCTTTGCAAACACATATTATTAGAACTGAAATACAGACATACCTTTTTGTTGTACTTTGCTTTGTTGTACTTGATTTTTGTTTGTTAGTTTAAAAATTGAAGGTTTGGTGTAACCCTGTATGGGGCAAGTCTATAGGCACACTTTCAAACAGCATTTGCTCATATTGTGTCTCTGTTCCATGTTTTGATAATTCCCTAAATATTTCAAAGGTTTAAATTATTTTTACATATGTTATGGTGGTCTGCAATCAACCTTTGACAACTTTTAAACAACCTTTGATGTTATTATTGTAATCATTTTGGGGCACTATGGAGTGAAGCCCCATAGGATGGTGAACTTAATTGCAAACTGTTGTATGTGTACTGACTGCTCCACCAGCCCGCCATTTTCCATTTCCCTCCTTCACCTCAGGCCTCCCTTTCTCTGAGGCACAACAATATTGAAGAATATTACATAGATTTACTTGATAAAGCAGGCAGGGATTGATTCCAATTTTGAAAGAAGTTCTACTGTAGGCAAAATGCTATCAAACAGTATTGCATGCTACAGAGAAAACTTTCATAAAAAGAAGAATCAATTGATGTGCCAAATACATTGTCATATTTCATTTTTTATTTTGCTTTTTCCCCAAATTATATATCAAGAAAAATTTTAGCTTTTATTTATTTATTTTTTGCTTTTTGGAGAGCAATTGGGGTTAAGTAACTTGCCCAAGGTCACATGGCTAGGTTTTTGTTTGTGTGTGCGTTAAGTGTCTGAGGCCAGATCCGAACTCAGGTCCTTCTGACTCCAGGGCCAGCGCTCTACTCACTGCACCACCTAGCCGCCCCTTTAGCATTTATTTTTACAAGATTTTGAGTTCTGAATTTTTCTCCCTCCTCCTTTGCAAAGATAGTAGGCAGTTTGATAGAGTTTATATATGTGCTATCATGTAAAACATTTCCATATATGTTACAGTTGTGTAAGAAGAAACAGATTAAAAGGAAACAAAATAATGAGAAAGAATAAAGTGGAAAAATATGCTTTGATCTGTATGCTGGGGTCCATCAGTTCTTTATTTGGATATAGATAGCATTTTCCTTCATGAGTTATTCATACTAATATTGGACCATTGTATTGCTGAGAAGAGTTGAATCTAGCTGATGTGACTGATGCTCTAAACAATGTTTTCCTGGTTCTGCTCATTTCACTTTGCATCAGTTCATACATGTCTTTCCAGATTTTTTCTAAAACCTGCTCATTTATTTCGTATTGCACAACAGTATTCCATTAGATTAAAATGCCACAGCGTATTCAATCATTTCCCAATTGATATGTAATCCCCTCAGTTTCCAGTATGCCACTATGAAAAGGGCTGCTATAAATATTTTTGCACATGTAGGTCCTACCCAGTCAATACAGACCTAGTAATGATATTGCTGGATCAAAAGGTATATACATTTTGTTCACTCTTTGGGCATAGTTGCAAATTGCTCTCCAAAGTAGTTGTATCAGTTCACACACCTCCAACTAAAGTATATTAGTGTCCCAATTTTCCCACATCCTCTCCAAACATTATCATTTTCCTTTTCTGTATTATTAAGTCAATCTGATGGGTGTGAGGTGGTATTTCAGAGTGGTTTTAATTTGCATTTCTCTAATCAAAAGTGATTTAGAGCACTTCTTCCATAATGCCTATATATGTCTTTGATTTCTTCATCTGAAAACTGCCTGTTCATATCCTTTGATAATTTATCAATTGAGGAATGACTTTTATTCTCATAATTTTTACTTAGTTCTGTATATATTTCAGAAACAAGGCCCGTATCAATGACACTTGCTATAAATATTGTTTCCCAGCTTTCTACTTTCATTCTAATTTTGATTGCATTGGTTTTGTTTGTACAAAAGCTTTTCAATTTAATGTGATCAAAATCATTTGGTCTACATTTCATAATGCTCCTTATCTTTTGCTTGGTCATGAATTCTTTCCCTCACCATGGATCTGACAGGTGGGCTATTCCTTGATCCTCTTTTAATTAGGTCTATTTTTGTTTTTACTTTGCCTAAGATCAGTATTGCTATTGTTTTTTTTTTTTACTTCAACTGAAGCATAATAGATTCTGCTGCAGTCCCTTACATTTGCTCTGTTTGTTTCTCTCCGCTTCAGGTGTATTTCTTATAAGCAACATATTGGAGGATTCTGGTTTTGGTCTACTCTGGTATCTGCTTCTCATTCATATTCACAGTTCTGATTATTCCCTGTTTCTGTCCCTCCTTTCTATTCTTCCTCCTGTTTGTCCTCTCCCTCCTTTCATTCTTTCCCACCTCACCACTGTTTTGCTTCTGCCTACCACTTCCCCTGATCTGCCCTCACTTATGTCAGTTCCCACCCCACCCCTTTATTTTATCTCCTCCCCTCCTAGTTCCCTGTTGTAATTCCCTGGGTAATGTAGATTTCTATGTTCAACTGATTATGTATATTATTCCCTCTTTTAGTCAATACTGATGAGAGTAAGGTTCAAGTGATTCCCATTGCCCATCCTCCCATCTTCCCCTCCACTGTAAAATGTCTTTCTAGCCTCTTTATGTGAGATAATCTGCCCCATTATGCCTCTTCTCCCTTCTGTCTCTTTTCTCATCACTTTATGTGAGATAATCTGCCACATTCTGCCTCTTCTCCCTTCTGCCTCTTTTCTCATCACTTATTTTTATGTCATTCTTTCAAATTCACCTTATACCTGTATCATCTGTCTCTGGGTATTCCTTCTATCTGCACTTAATGATACAATTTTAAGAGTTATAAGTATCATCTTCCTGTGTAGCAATTTAAACAGTTTAGCTCTATTGAATCTTTGTGCTTTATTTCCCCTTTTTACCTGTTTATATTTCTCTAGGGCCTTGATATTGGAAGTCAACTTTTTGGCTTATTTCTGGTCTTCTGCCTTGAAGGCTTGAAATTATTCTGTTTAATTGAATGACCATTTTCCCCCTTGATGTATTATGTTTAAATTTTCTGGGTAATTGATTCTTGGTTGCTATCTTAATTCCTTTGCCCTCCAGAATGCCCTGTTCCATGTTCTCTGATCCTTTAATGTTGTAGCTGTCAGGTCCTATGTGATCTTGATCATGACTCCCCAATATTTGAATTGTTTCTCTCTGGCTACTTGTAATACTTTTCCCTTGACCTGATAGCTCTGAAATTTTGCCATAATATTCCTTGGGGGTTTTATTTTTCATACTCTGATCAGTGGATTTGTTCCATATCTATTTTGCTCCCTAGCTCCAGGACATCAGGGAAGTTTTCCTTGATTATTTCTAAAAGGATGTTGTCCAGGTCTTACTTTTGATTATGACTTTCAGCTAGTCCAATGATTCTTATATTGTATCTCCTCAATCTGTTTTCCAGGTCAATTGTCTTTCCAATTAGGTCTTTTACATTTTCATACATTTAAAAAAAAAGTGTTTGATGTATTCATGATGTCTGAGAGAGTCGTTAGCTTCCACTTGCGCAATTCTAACTTTTAATGTGGTATTTTCTTCAATTAGTTTTTGTACTTTTTTTCCATTTGGCCAATTATATTCTTTAAAAATTGTTTTCTTCAGTGAATTTTTTAATTTCCTTTTCCATTTGGCCAATTCCACTTTTTAAAGAACTTTTCTCAGTTGTTGACTCTTTCCCCCATAATTCTTTTTTTTTTTTTTGCTTTTTGGAAGGCAATTGGGGTTAAGTAACTTGTCCAAGGTCACACGGCTAGGTTTTTGTTTGTGTGTGTTAAGTGTCTGAGGCCGGATCCAAACTCAGGTCCTTCTGACTCCAGGGCTGGTGCTCTACTCTCTGCACCACCTAGCCTCCCCCTCCTCCATAATTCTGTTGCATCACTCTCATTTATTTCCCCAATTTTTCTTCTACCTCTCTTATATGGTTTTTTAAGCTCATTTTTGAACTCTTCCATGAGATCTTTCTGGTTGTGAGACAATTACCTGTTTTCCTTTGGGGGGCTTGCCCATAGGTATTGACATTGTTGTCCTCTTCTGAGTTTGTGTCTTGATCTTCGCTATCACATAATAACATTCGATGGTTGGTTTCTTTATTTTTTTTAATTTTCTGCTCCTCCTTTTTAATTTTTTCCCTTTATTTTACATTTGAGCTCTACTCACAGGGTGGCAGGGACACTGTCTCTGGCTTCTTGTCCTAGTGGCTCTTGGCCCTGACTTTTTACCCAGTGCTGTACTGATGTTGTTCTGAAGCTAATAGGTGACTTTTGTGTCTGGTGCTGTACTGACAGCAAGGTGGGGATTGGTTGGCAGTGCAGGAGGATGTGGGGGTTTGTCAGCTTACTTAGTACTGAACTAAGGGTCCTACTGATGGTGTCTGGCATGTGCTGAGTTCCAGTGGGGTGTTTCTGCATTTCCCCATGTCTACACTGCAGCAAGTGACCATCTGGTTACTGGAGGATGCCTGTTTTCTAGGGCTACACTGAAGCAAGTGGTAGTTCTTGGAGCTGGAGTTGGTTCACTTTGCTATGCTAAGGTACATGAGGGATCCTGGTGTGGACCTTTGCCTGCTCCACTACACTTGAGCTCGGGATTTTCCATTGGTTTGCTAATGTGGGCATGCTGCTGACTTGCAGGGACACTTCAGTGCAGTCTTGGGCTGTGCTCCTCTTTCACCTGAGTGATAGGAACCTTTCTTGTGGATTTTCCACAACCAGCACCCTGTTCAGTCAGCAACCATCAACATCAAGGCAAGACCTTCCACTGGCAAAAAGATTATTACTCACTAAAGATTCAGATAATGGTTAGCATTTTTAATAGTTATTTTTAATTAGAGTATATACATTTAAAATAAAATAATACTATTGCACACTTAAAAGGCCGGTTCAGTTAAACGTAATTTTTTTATACTTTACAAAACCCAAAAAAAAATCATGTGACTAGCACTATTTGCTTTATTGCAGTGGTCTGGAACCAAACACAAAATATCTCTGAGGTCTGCCTGTATAAGATGACTAAAAGCAAAAGCTCCATGAAATAATATTTCTTGTTCCCCTTGGACACCTAATAAAAGCAATTCTGCCAAATTCTTTAGTTACCATTCCAAAAAGAAGTCTTTCCTATACAGTAGACCTTGCCTTTCCCTCTCTTTGCACAACTTCTAAGAATCCAAAGTCACTTCCTTTACAAAATGATGCATTTAAGTAGAACTTTGCAGAGTTGTAGAGAATATCACTGATCAATCTGATCCAAAATGTAGAAGGGGTTGACACAATTATTTAAAACTCAATGCATTTCCCTAATGGAGATGCAGTGAAAGGATATGAACAATTTCAAAAGAAGAATGGCAAACTGTCAATGGTCATATGAAAACATGCCCTAAATTGCAAAGAATAAGAGAAATGCAAATTCAGTAAAATCTGAGGGTACATATCACACCAAGAAAATTGGGAAGTTGATGAAAAATGAAAGCAGTCAGTTTTAGAGGGCCTCTGGGAAGACAGGAATGCTACTAAAAATATTGAAGGAGCTGTAAATTGGCCAAACTACTCTGGGAAAATGGAATTGTTCAAGAAAAATGTCCAAGAATACCCTTTGAATATCCCCAAGAGATCAAAGACAGAATAAATATGTTGAAAAAATCACTTTTTTATATAATAGCAAAAACAACAGCAAATCCAAAATAGCAAGAAAGAAAAAAATACCTGGATTTAGTGGGTACTCTTGAATTGCAGAATGACTGAAGACTGTGTTGTATGAATATAATGGAATATTAATGTAGAGGAAGAAGTGAAGAAAATTAAAAATTAAGAGAATGAAAAGACCTAAATTAGCTGATTAAGAGTGAAACAAGCATAACCAGAACAATATACATAATAATTACAATATTATAAGTAAAAAGAACACTAGCAAGAATAAATTGCTTAAGAAAAATTCTGGGGAAGATAATAATATCTACCTTGTCTCAAGGAATAAAATCTACCCTTTCTCCAGCACTATATAGATTATTTTGGCTTAAATGATTTTCTTTGTCATATAGAATAATTGAAGTTTGTAACTGATGGAGAACAAAGATGATGACGTCCAGGAAGAGCTGTGTGTAAAACTAAAAAGCCTCAATATAGCTAACTTTGGATAAATAAATTAGCTAAATGAATAAATGGACGGATGTTCCTTTTCTTGTCCTAAAGTGGCTGCCAGTCTAATAAGATAAACAGAGAATTTTCCTGCATTTTTTGTAAAAAGATAAAAGATACTCTGACAGTTTCTCAAAATCAGTCTCCTGAACTAAATTAGTCTGTCAGTATCATTATCAAACAACTTTAAGTCCATATTGATGTTGTAATCAACATCTCCAGTGAGTAAGTAAACATGAGTCCTTAGTTTTAAGAAATTTTGCAACATTAATTCAGTCAAATTTAATATCTAAGGAAGATATCAAGAAAGTGAAGTTGTTTTTAATATGAAGTGAGAAAACCTTTCAGGATATGAGGAAGTACCCATAAGCTAGAAATCAGTCATAGTTCAGGGACGCCTGAGAGAAGGGGTGTGTAACTAAGGAAAAGGAGAAAAAAGGCCGCATTTTAAGGGGAAATGGAAGATGAGAAGAAATCTTCATAGTACCGTTGTGATACAGAAGTCTGCAAGCAAGGTTAAACAGTTGAAAGCACATATGTAACATAGTAGAGGAAAAGCAATAGTACTCACTTGACCATTGTACAACTTTTCTTTTAAAGAGATCAAAGTCTTCAAACTATTGCTTCATCCAAAAGACTAAACTATTGCAACAGGGTTTGCCTGAGGTTGGAATGAGGATACAGAGAAAAATCAAAGAAGTGTCTAAAATATTGTGCAGAAGGAGAGGAATTGGGGGTGAAAATGAAGAAAGATTGATAATTGGCAGTGAAGAAGCCTCGATAAGGCCAAAAGCAGAGCTTCAGATATAGGGATGGAGAGCTAAAGAAAGATTTTAAACTACCTTTGGAGATGATGCTAAGTGAAATAAAAAAGAGGAAAGATTTGAATTGTTAATTTATTTTGCATCCTAAATTCTAAGTCTCTAGGCATTCAAGCTTGTCCAGCACAAATGTGGGACCTCTTAAGCCAAAGATAATGATATCTTCCTTCCCTTCTGTTTGTCTCTCACCTCCTTCTAGTTGCATCAACAGACCACTAATTTGTCCATCACATCCCTCATTTCATTCTCCTCTATGCTTATCTCAACTGTTTAGTAAGTTCCTTGCCTTTTTTTTTATTGTCTTCCTGTATCTCTTTTCTCAAGTCATTATTTATTCTCCAACATTATCCTTTCCCCCAATCTTTCACCCTCCTGTAATTGAATTTCCCCCTTGTCAGTCCTCTCATGTTTCCCAGGTCTCTGTGCTTATTGTTTCTCAGCTCTTGTCCCTGTCATCTGTTTTGTCTCTGCATGTCCTGTTCTTCCGACAAAACCCCAGCATGTGGCACTGAAGCAGCTCCACTGGACACAGCACCTCCTGCAGTGAGAGAAATCAATGCATCTGGACACTGTGTCGCACTTCTGTAGACCACAGATTTCAATATAGTTAGGACACAGCTTGTTTCCAAAGGAAAGAGCTTACATTTTCTTTTTTTCAAGATGAATAAATGTTCAAGATAAGAAAAGTCCACATAAGGGGAAAAATATTTGAAAAATAGTTCCCTTTACTCTTCTACATTACAGTGCCTACAACATAGTCTTAAAGCAGGGCCTAAGTTCTCGGGCTAACTATGCTCTATTCATTGTATTTTTTACAGGCTTCATAAAGGAATGTATGGTTTTCCCTCCTATATTAGCCCAGATTCTGTTCTGCTATAGTGATCCAACCAATAAGAACTGTCTAATCCTTGGTAAGATGTAAGAATCCATGCCAATCATATGGTATAGTATATACATAGGTATAATGTAGTCTTGAGGCAGTGTGATACCATGAAGCTGGGGTGGTCAGTATCTGGCCAATGAGATTAATGGAAAATATAGAATTGAAGAACCCGAAGTTGCATTCCTCCCTTAAATAGATTCTTGTAAAGGAAACAAATATTACCCAGACAACATAGAACACTATTAGTGAAAACTTCTACCTACCAAAAAGCAGCATTTTGAAAGCTCAAAATATCCATCCCATCCTCGAAGCAAAAATAATAATAAAAAGTAGGGGTGGTTAGGTGGTGTGATAAATAGAGCACCAGCCCTGGAGTAGGGAGGACCTGAGTTCAAATCTTGACCTCAGACACTTAACACAAAAACTAGCCGTGTGACCTTGGGCAAGTCACTTAACCCCAATTGCCCTCCAAAGAAGCGAAATGATAATAATAATAATAATAATAATAAGTAGCATTAATAAGGCATGAGAGTTAGAATTTTCCCAGTCATCTATTTCAAAGAACTCATTTTATAAGGGTGACTGTTGAGGACTGTGATTTGCCCCAGGTCACATAGATAATGAGTTGCAGAGCTGGGACTAGATGACACTTCTCTTATTCTATTCTTCCTTCTAATACACTGACAATTTTTCTATCATGCCTTGTGTTTGGGGAAAATAATTTTGCCTGACTTTATAGGCCCTAACACTTACTGAGACCTCATTAAGTCCAACCATTATCTTTTATATTCTCCTTTTAAATACCCATTGGCATGCTCTGTGGCATAAGTGAAAAGCTGATATAAAGAATCATGGAAAGGAGTTGAAGGGGGCAAGACAGTCTTCTAAGATAAAAGATGCATTGGCTGAAAAGAGATGCTAGTCTTACTCCTAGAAGAAAAGGTAGCATCACTCTAGGAATGCCTTTCTACATTCCAGGTTAACAGGAACAATGAACTATTTTTTTTTTTTAAGGGAAGGAAGTCATCAATAGGAAGCAAACAAAGTTTAAGT
Source organism: Gymnobelideus leadbeateri (assembly GCA_011680675.1). Lineage (NCBI taxonomy): Eukaryota > Metazoa > Chordata > Mammalia > Diprotodontia > Petauridae > Gymnobelideus > Gymnobelideus leadbeateri. Next base: position 95,562 of record WOXC01011192.1, on the reverse strand, counting down.
TTCAGAGGAGAAACAGCCCATCTAGGGAAATTAGAGAGTGGAAGAATATGTTCCCAGAAGAGGAAAGGGAGTAAATAGACCACTTTACACTTAGAGATAAAAGAACATTTAGTCTTTTCCTGAGGAGGGGCTGTGCTGGATTTTCCAATGAGGAAGAAATTATTTGTCCTCTAAAGGATGCTAAAGTACAGAAGCTATTAGGGAGAGATCATCTAGTTAAAGTCAAAAGAGAGGAAATTAATAGTAATTTTGGTGATAGTTTTCAGTCAGTGAATCAATAAGCATTTATTAAGTTATTACAGTTTATCAGGCACCATGATCCTTCCTCATATCTTTTATAAAATTTTGTTTATGCTTTCCCCATATAATGACCATATTATATTCCATGATATTTGTGTCTATATCTCCTACTTCTGACTAATTTGTAAGTTCCTCAAAGGCAAGAGCTTTCATGGGCTCAAATGTGTGTTGTCTATTTTTATATCTCACTCAACACATTTGCATACCATAGTAATAGATGTTTCAATATGTCCTGAATTTTACTCTTAAATCATTTATCTGCCTGGTGATTTGAATAAAAATAGACCTTGCTAGTGCCATTATGTGTCAGATTCTATGATTTGAGAAATTGTGTCCCTCATAGGCAAAACATTTAAGTAAAAAGAAAAAAAAAAGTTGGCTCTATGGAAAGATATATGCATTTTAAATAGTGTTGCGTTCCTATCTTGGAATTGGAATTGTATTTTAGTATATTAATTAAAACATTGACTACTGCTGTGCATTTCTAGCTACACTAAATCATTGCCTGTCCTGTGTTTTGTACAACTCATGCCATGATAATACATTCAGCTTTCTGAGACTGGACATCTCAGGAGAGTACCCAGAGAAAATTCCAAATATAGTTTTTTTCAAGACATTTTGCTACTGCTGTTTCTATATTGTCTAGTAACCTATGACAGACTGCCAAGTACAATTGCAAATTGTTATGACACACAAAATATTTAGTGTGCACTGTATGAAGTGAGACAATGCCTTCATTAATATAGTCTTAAAAATATGAAGCATTTATCAACACTGAGAATCCTGCTGATATTTACCATCACAGGACAATATCATAGAAAGAGAGTCAAAAAACCTCAGTTTAGTTTCCTTTTCCAACAACTTCCTAATTATGGAACTTTAAGAGAAAATCATTCAAATTCCCTAAGGCTTAGTTTCTTAATTTGTAAAATGGGGATAAAATATCTGTTTCCCAATGAAGTTCACCCCTATTACCTCATTGACACATGGCATTTAGAGACTTTAATTTATGCAAAACTGAAAAGACAAATTACAGACTTTCTTCTTTTTTTAAGGACGTTTTCTTTTTGTTCAAGGACCAAATTTCTCTATATTTAGAGAACTCCATCACCTCTCCATTTTAGAGATTGGTTATGGAGTGATGAAATTTCCTGCTATAGCAATTAATAAGAAAATAAAGAATATACAGGTTATATACAATTTATGTTAGAGTAGTACCACATGTGGAAAATTACTAATCCTTGGAAAAAAACCACTTGCATTACTTCATTTGAAGGTTGGCTATGAGGACAAAATAAGATAAGATAATTATGAAGCACTACGGACATGCAATCTGATACTGTAGTATTATAATCAGTAGTAATCATAGTCAAATTGTAGTAGAACTGAAGCACTACTCTGATGACTCTTTGTAATATTGTACCTCTGGGTTCATGAAGGCTGGGCCAGCATTTTCTGTGCTCTGACAATTTCTACCAATCTGGGACAGCTTCTAACATGGGCCCAGCAGTGGACTATGTATCAATATTTGTCTGAGCTGCAGCCTCACTGAGATTGGAAAAACTCATTGCCAGCAGTTAGCCCACAGGTTCTTAATTAATCTGTTTTCTTCTTTCTTTCTTTCTTCCTTTCTTTCTTTCTGACTTCCCTCCTTCCTTCCTTCTTTCCTTCCTTCCTTCCTTCCTTCCTTCCTTCCTTCCTTCCTTCCTTCCTTCCTTCCTTCCTTCCTCGCTTTCTTTTTCTGCCACAGAAATCATGAAGTACTATATATAAAGGCATTTAGGGAATACCTACTCTAAAGAAATCCCTGAGTGTCAAAGCAGAATCATTCCTAATCTATAGCTTATATTAGACAGGTGCTTAGATAGGAGCACTGAAAGATTGTGATTTTGCCCATGGTTATACAGTCAACATGTAACAGAAGTTAATTTTCCTCGGCTTCAATGCTTTAACTTTATTCACTATACCATCCTTCCTTTTATATCAACATATTATTATTCTTACCAGTACATGCAATATATATATATATATATAATTTTTTTTTGGTTGAGTAACTGCCCAAGGTCACACAGCTAGTTTTTGTTTTGTTTTGTTTTGTTTGCTTTTGTGTGTTAAGTGTCTGAGGCCGGAACCGAACTCAGGTCCTTCTGACTCCAGGGCCAACGCTATACTCACTGTGCCACCTAGCCGACCCAACCATTACATTCTCTTAATCCAATGTTCTCAGTATCATTCTCCTTTTATTTTATTGATGAATATGTAGGTTTCAGAAGAACTACAAACTTGAGAAAACCTAGGCATAAGCATATTCACAAAAAATGCTATCTCTATTAATCTAAATATTTGGAAAGATTTTTTAGACAAACCAAATCTACTAAAATATTTATAATTGAAAACACATTTATAAAAATATAATTTGTGATGAAACAAGAAAAATTATAACATCTGAATAGTTTAATATGTGTGTCTATAATACATATGTATATATGTGTATATGTATATATGTGCTTATATATGTATATATTTCTTTGCAGTTTCATATGACTATCGATTAATCCTGATCAACATTGGATTTATTTGTCATTTATTCAGATGTGAGGGCCTGGGAGCCTGAAAGACTTAATGAATCTCTCTAAATGTAAGTACTTAGAAAGGAATAGAATGAGCCCTTAGGAAAAATGTATTCTTTTAATTTGTTCCAATGTCAGAAAAAAAAAATTGAGATCACAGTAAATAATACCAGAAAGGAAAATGCCAGCCCTATCACATCCTGATCACTCATATAAAACAAATTCCTTTGAGTAATTTCTAGTGTAGTACAAAATAATCAGATATTTCTGATCCCCTAGACATATCCCATTATTATTTTAAAGGTAGACCATATTGGTGCCAAGAAATTAATAATGATTACATTTCCCCAGTGCTTTGAGATTTGCAAAATGTTGCAAAATGTTTTCTGAATGACAATCCAAGGATGGAGGCAGGAAAAAAAAATCTCCATTTTACAGATCAGATATAGAGATATTGTTAGAGGTTGTGACCTTGTCTTAGTTACTCAGTCTGTTCCAAGGAACAAATGTGATAATGCACTTCAGAAAACAATTTTAAATCATAATATAAATTCCAGTTGTCTGACCATACACAAATTAGTGAAGACTTGAAGCAGGGAAAAGGTGGGTTCAAATCTTTTTTTTTTGGGGGGGGGATCTTATTCAGGAGATGATCAGTGGATTCTTTCAATCTCTCTTTTGCGCTCTGGTTCTAAAACATCAAGGCAATTTTCCTGGAGAATTTTTTGAAGGATGATTTCTAGGTTCTTTCTTTGATCATGGCTTTCAGATAGTTCAATAATTTTTAATTTATCACACCTGGATCTATTTTCCAGGTCAGTGGTTTTTCCCATGATATATTTCACATTGTCTTCTTTTCTTTCATTTGTTTGGATCTGCTTAACAGCATCTTGATTTCTCATAAAGTCACTAGCTTCCATTTGCTCCAGTATAATTCTGAAGGAATGATTCTCCTCAGTGAGCTTTTGAGATTCATTTTCTATCTGGCAAATTCGGCTTTTTAAGGCATTCTTCCCCTCATTGCCTTTTGGAGCCTCTTTTGCCATTTGAGTTATTCTATTTTTTAAGGTGTTATTTTCCTCATTCAGGCTGTTGACTCTCATTTCATACTTTTCTTGCATCTTTCTCATTTATCTTCCCAATTTTTTCTACACTTGTCTTATTTGGTTTTTAAAATCCTTCTTAAGGTCCTCTATGGCCTGTAACCAGCTCATATTTTCATTTGGGGCTCTTGGTGCAGGAGTTCTAACCTCCCAATCCTCCTCCTGTTCCATGCTTTTGTCCTCTTTGCCCCCAAAATAGGAGTCTAATGTTGAGTTTTTCTGTTTATTTTGTTTCCTTTGCTTGGCATGTTGCCACTCAATTACTTGACTTTTGGGCTTGTTGCCACAGTAGGACTCTGCCAATAGACAGGAAAGCTTGCGTCCTAAACACTGGGGTTTTCTCAGCTACTGGAGGTATTATTTGCATGCTCTCTCTGAAGCCCCCACATGCTCTGGCAAGCTGGTCACACACCCTAAGACCTCCACCCCAGACCAAAATCCAGATCCAAAAGCATAAAGCAAAAGCGATTATCTCCCCCCACCCAAGACTGATTGCTATATTCCCCTACAGTCTGCAGACCAAGAACTGAAGCTGCAACATAGCGGCTGTGCAGAGTCTACTCAATGGCTTCTCGGCCCCAGGGAAAGAGGTCAACAGGCTCTCCCAAGCAGTCCCAAAGTCCATACTACACTGACCTCTCACTGTGTCATAGGCATCTATGTGTTGATAATTCTGGAAACTCCACAGCTGCTGGGGTTCTTGTGTACCTCCAGCTGGCTGCTGGTCCAGCTGCCCTGGGGCTAAAACCTGTGACTCAGGTAGGCCTGGGCTCAGCTCCCAGAGCACTGTGCTGGCTGCTCCAGGCCAGGCTGCCAGGCTGTCCTCAGCTGGAGGTTATCTTCCCTGTGTCATTTTGTGGGTTCTGGAGCTCCAGAGGTTGTTCAGAGTCCCGTTTTCTATGTTTTGGAAGTGGTGTGGACAGGAGTGCAGGGGAAGTGCTATTTCTACTCTGCCATCTTGGCTCCACCCCTCTGGTTTCAAATCTTACTCTTGTCACTAAATGTGTGACCTTAGGTAAATCACTTAATCTCTCAAAACCTAATGTCCTAATCTGTAAAATGAGATGTTTGGAATACAAGGTTGCGAAAATCCCTTCCAACTTTAAACCTATGGTCCTATCATCCCATATCCTCTGTAAGCCTCACTTTCCCTGTCTGCAGAAAGTAGGAGTTAATTGAGCTAAACAATAATCCTTATGCTATATTCCAGCTATGATATGCTTTGACTCCAAGCTTACATTCTCCACCTCTACTGTGTGCATAAAGTTCAATGCATAATTCCAACATCTCAGCAAATGATAAATATTTTTAACCATGGCAACAAATAAAAAACAAATCTCTCAGTTTTGGTCAATGGATTAAGTATTAAAATCATAGTTCTCATTCATTCTCTTCATCAAGTAAATCTCACAAACATAAAAAAAAATTAAAGATAATACTTGTAAAAAGAGATGATTAAAGATGCAATTTTACAAGCATTTTAAAGCACTTCCTAAGTACTAGGTGAGAGGCAGAGTGTATTAGTGAATATTTGGCCTTGAAGTCACACAGAATTGAGTTCAAACTCCTCTTCTGATACATACTGGCCCTGGGCAAGTCACTTAACATATGACTTCAGGCTTCTTTTTAAGAGTGCTAAATAGGTGCTGATCTCTATTGTTAGAAATTCTTAAGAAAAATATGTCAACATACCAATAAAATCAAAGGTCTGGCCAAAAACAAACAAAAAACGAAGACAAACCAAAATAACAAATGTGATACAAAAATAAAATAGTCCCTTCCTTCTAGGACCTTACTTTCTACTGAGAAAAAGATCATCTACACAGATCTATGTCCCTATCCCTATCCCTATCCCTATCCATATTCATATCCATATCCATCTCTCTCTCTCTCTCTCTCTCTCTCTCTCTCTCTCTCTCTCTCTCTCTCTCTATATATATATATATATATATATATATATATATCTGTGCTCCAAGCATAACACACCACCTGCTTCAGCTTCCTCAATGAGAGTTGGAACAAAGTATTCTTATCGACCCATTCTGCTGGGAGAAACCTTCACATATTTGAGGCAGACATTCCCTTTCCTCTTGACCAGTTTGAGGCCTGTTAGTTACTCTCCACCTGGTTCAGTCTGTCTGCTATGACAGTTGTCCTGGGGTATGATGGATGCACATGTTACAACTTCTTGGAGCCACAAGTGACAGAAAGGTGGATGAGCAGTATTGAAAAGGGTTCAGCAAGCCCTCACCCTAGGGATACTAGTCCTCCTTAAATACCCTATATACCCCAGATAGATAAGTTGATATCTGCTTTAGGGAGACAGTTCTTTGAGTCTTACATAATAATAACTGAAATTTCTAGAGCATTTTGAAGTCTGTATTCTTTCTGCATATCATTCTTTCTCCCTTCCTTCCTCCCTCATTCCCTCACTCTCTTTCTATCTCTTTCTCCTCTCTGTCTCTGTGTATTTCTCTTAAGGAGATTATATACAAAGTGCTACATATAGATATGTTTATATTGTATAACTATTATATATATACATATATATATATATATTTGTTCTTTATACATTTCTATGCGACTTTCTATAATATGACATGTTTGTACTTTGCAAACTTTAAAGTTCTATAGAAATCTCATTTTTTATTGCTGTTTGCTCAAATGAGTTTCTTCCTAATGGTAGCAGTGAATCATCTTGGGGTGGTTAGGGGAGGAGGCACCACAAGTGGGGGGTATAGAAATATTTGGAGGAGAATAAGAGGAGCTCATCAGCATCCCTCATATGGTACTAAGAATTTTAGCCCCCTGCTTTGGCCTTGTGTAAAGACAGACACATGAGGATAGGCAGTGCATGCCATACTTAACCCTAAACTTTGCTAAAATTTGAGGTCACTCAAGGTGATTTAGCTAATCCAGAGTATTACTACAAGCACTATTGTTTTAAGTTTCCTTATGGTTCTCTGGAAAATATTTCCTTCTAGTTTATATTGAACTCTGTAAGTGTCAAGCTTCCTTGAGTTCTTTTTGTAAAAATGGTTTGGTATTGGCCCCATTCCAGTCCTTTAGACCTTTGCTGATCAGTTAGTTTTGCTAATTTTTCATTGTATTTTAGCTGAACATTTGTGCTGAGGTCCTGCCACCTACTCAATTAAGAGCCCCTAAGATTCTTAATATTTTTTTCTATATGAACACTTCCTACTTCCTTATTCTGCCTCTGTGCAGTAAATGTGTTATGGAAAATGTCCAGCTTATTCATTTGGAGAAGTAGTGGGAGATTCATTATTTAAACTTTGTGATTTTTTTTCCTTTAGACAAATGAATTTGGAAGAAGGAGGGACACTGGGAGGAAGGACTCTTAACCAACCATAAAGAGATGCCTTAGGAATAATTGATGACTGAGCTAGAGAACATTAGAGCTAGAAAGTGATTTTGGAGGTGATCTCATCCAAACCCTTCATTTCTGAAGAGGAAACTGAGTTCCAGAAAGGGAAATACACACAGGTAATTAATGAAAGGGCTGGGACAATAAGCAGGTTCTCCTACCTCCTTCCTAGATCCACTCCAGTATTCTTTCTATGACACTGCACTGACTCTAATGATAGCCTACTGTCAAACTTAGCTGATGTATTGTGTGTATTCCTATTCTTGATTAAAATTCTGTAAAATGTGCACTTTGACATTTGTCATTGCTTTTTCAAAGTCTATATCCTTTAGGATTATTATCTGTCTAACCTATACTATTGACCCATTGACTCAACTGACTTTCTTGTCCTGCTTCCTTCAATTTAATGATATATGACCTTAGGGCAAGTCAGCATTCTATATTGTGAGGTTTACTTTTTTCTCTCTTCTTGTTGGTGAATTACTTTATATGATAAAAGAAATGGAAAGTTTTGATTAGGATATAAAACATTTTAAATCTTTCTCAGTTGCCTCATCATGATGTAGAGGCAACCAGGCGTTTTCAAAAATTTAAATTAAATAGTACACAAATAGCGGATAGCTTGTGCAAATGCGTGGAAGCGAGAAAAGGAATGCTATGTACGAGGAAGAATAGTTTTCCAATTTAGCTGTGTACAATGAATGAAAGGGCATAATGTGAAATAAATCTGGAAAGATGGCCTAGAACTAAATTGTAAAGGGTTTAAGATACCAAGCAAAGGACCTCGTATTCTATCCTATCAAAGGGAGCCATTAAATTTCCTTATACTGAGGACTAGTAAAATCAAAACTTTGCTTTTGTAACACAAATTTCTCAGCTGTGTGGAGAATAAATTTTAGGGGAAGCCAAGTTTAAAGAGACTGAGAGATTATTGAGTATTGTATGTGAGAAATGATATGAGTTTGAATTAGGTTAGATGGGGTTTTCCCTTACAATACTATCTATGCTACTAGTAGTATCTATGCTACAAGTATTTAAATACCTCCAATTTATCTTATACTCTTCATTCTTCCTTATCTCTCTCCCTGAAAACACCTTTCATTGTCCTTTTAATATTTATTCTTTTGCTAATATTGCCACCTATGTCTTTCACCTGTTGAATACCTATAATTTGAAATACAATTCAAATACTGCCTCCTCCATTAATATAGTCCTAAACTAATGGTCAGATAATGACCTTCTCTTCAACTCTCACTATCATTTTCTTTTGCATCTAGGTGATTCAGTGGCTAGTGTTGAGCCTGGAGTCAGGAAGATTCATCTTCTTGAGGTCAAATATGGCCTTAGACACTTACTAGTTGTGTGACCCTGAGCAAGTCACTTAATCCTATTTGCCTCAGTTTTCTCATCTGTAAAATGAGCTGCAGACGGAAATGGCGAACCACTCCAGTATCTTTGCCAAGGAAACCCCAAATGGGGTCATGCGGTATTGGATACAATTAAGCAAATAATGCCTTTATCTTAGAATAATGTCTATTGGCACTAGTGTTATTATCTATCTTCAACTAGACTGTAAACCTCATGAGGACAAGAACCTTGTCTTAGTGGAACTTTGTAACTCCCTCCACCACTAGCACATAATTTAAAAGTTTTTATACAATAAGTGCTTAATAGATATTTGTATATTGATATATTGAGATCTCTGTTAGGTAATTGTTATCCATTCCATCCTTTGATGAAATAGCTTGTCATATTTTGCCATCAGAATATTTCTTCTATTTTCCCTTACAATTATCATCACCACAGTAAAATACATACATACACACACACACACACACACACACACATATATATATATACATATACATATGTATATACACATGTATGTACACACAAACACACACACACACTTGATATACAGCATTATTTATCTACTATCTTCCTGTTGAATAAGGCATGCTTTGGCATTGCCATATACTAGTCAGGAACAAAACCTTATGAAGTCTTACAGAGATGTCTTTAAGATCAAATACATGATCAGATATTAAGATTTATAAGTGTCTTTGTTTATTGCTAATTTCCCCTATATATAGATATTTTAGGTCAAGAGGATTCTTAGTATACCTATTCCCAGGGTGGAAGCAGTATGATGTAGTGAATTAAGAACTGGCCTTAAAGCCAGTAAAACCTGGTTTCTAGTCCTGCTTCCAACACACTTAACTTCTTGTTTTTCTGGGCAATTCTTTAAGAATATATTTTGCAAAGGAGTTGCTGACTCATGGTGGTAGAGGGATTTCCTCTCTTGGGAGTTCCCTATATCAGAGAAATCACAGGTCTAATCCCTGTCCCTATTCTTGGATAGTATCTCCCCTAAATAATTTCCATACTTTTATTTTCCCCAGAGACAGCATCTCAGAAGTTTTTCATTTTTTTTGCTGTTTCCCTAGCACAGAACGTAGTGATAAATACCAATTGATCTCTTGATCAATCATTTCTATCAACTTCTAAGCCCAAAACTGCTCCATAAGTAAATGAGTTCAGGAAATATAGTTATATAAAAGAAAATCCCTGTTTGTATAAATGCATGTTGTATCACAACCATTTATCAGCAGAGAGACTACAAGGCTCCAGTTCCAAGGGGTCAGCATATAATGCTTTATGGCAGAGTCAGGATACTTTCATTTCCTCCCATGGGATAGGAGTGGCAGTTGAGTCAGTTTCCACTATGAGCAAGGATCCACTCATTGAAAATGGATACTTACATATTTAGTCATCAGATTCCCCCCATTTCTAAAATGTAAATTCAAATCCTGGCTTATTATATCTTTCTTAGTCTAGCCAAGAATATACCTCTTATTTTTTTTTTTGCCTTTGACTAACAACAACAACAACAAAGCTACATGAGTTCCTGTGTTACTCTGAAAATTAAAGCCCAGTGAATCCTAGAGTTAACTAGTTACTAAGTGACTTCTGTGTACTCTGAGTTGGACATTGTTTGGGATATGAAAATATTGCTACTACTGCTAAAACATTACAACTAGTACCACCATCTTTACTACTACTACTACTACTACTACTACTACTACTACTACTACTACTACTACTACTAGTACTACTACTACTACTACTACTAGTACTACTACTACTACTACTACTACTACTTGCCTAATCACTACAGCTACAATTACTGCAGCTACTACTGCTCCTCCTCCTCCTCTAGGCATACCTCATTTTATAATATTTCTCTTTATTTCATTTTACAGGTACTGTATTTTTTTACTACATTGAATAAGTCTATCAGTGCCATTTTTCCAACAGCATGCATGCACATCATGTCTCCATGTCACATTTGGTAATTCTCAGACTATTTTAAATTTTTTCATTATTATTATATCTGTTATGGTGTTCTGTGTCACTGACCTCTGATGTTATTATTATAATTGTTTTGGGCCACCATGAACTCGAGTACCTTTATAAGATGGTGAATTTAATTGATAAGTACTATGTGCCTTCTGACTGTTTCACCCACCCACCATTCCCCCATTTCTCTCCCTCTCCCTGGGCCTCTCTATTCCCTGAGACAAAATAATATTGGAATTCAGCCAATTAATAACTCTACAATAGCCTCTAAGTGTTCAAGTGAAAGGAAGAGTCACTTAATGCAACAAATTTTATTGTTTTAAGAAATTGCCACAGTGACCCAACCTTCAGCAACCACCACCTTGATCATTCAGCAGCTGTCAACATTGAGGCAAAGCTCTCCACCAGGAGAAAGATTCTGACTTGCTGAAGACTCAGATGATGGTTAGCATTTTTTAGTAATAAAATTATTTTAAATTAAGGTGTGTAGACTATTTTTTAAACATAATGCTGTTGTTATTGTTGAATTGTTTCAGTTGTGTCTGACTCTTCTTGACTCTATTTTGGGTTTTCTTTGCAAAGATACTGGCATGGCTTGTCATTTCATTTTCTAGCTCATTTTACAGAGAAGGCAACTGAGGCAAATAGGCTTAAGTGACTTGCCCAGGACTGCATAATTCACAGACAACAGTATAGTGTAAACAGAACTTTTATATACAGTGGGAAACAAAAAATCACTTTACTGAGATATTTGTTTTATTGCAATGATCTGGAACTGAATCTCTAATAACTCCAAGGTATGCTTGTGCTACATATGTAATCTTATTTGATTTTCATAATAACCTTGTAGGATATGTGCTCTTATTATTCCCACTATGACTACTACTTATAATAATATTAACTCATAATTTGTATATTTATATTAGTGTTAAAGTTTGGAGTATAATAAAAATAAAACAAAGGCAGAATGGTGACTTTAAGTGAAAAGACTTCATTATGCCACTTACTAAATGTGTGACTTTGAGTGTGTCATTTAACCTGAATCTCAATTTCCTAACATGTAAAGTCAGATTATAAATCCTTTTCTTCCTTTCTTCACAGGGTTGGGTTGGGAAAAATGAGATCATATATGTTAGTCACTATGTAAGCTGTGAAGTTAGCTTACCTCCCTCTGCTATAATAACACAATTAAAATGTAAAGTATTACAAGACCTGGACTTTTTTTGAAAAGCCAATAATTTAATTGGGAAGGGGAAGATAGTGATGCAAAGGAAAGAGGTCCATGAAACAACTAGACAAAGTCTTTAATCATGTGCTAAATTGTATAGTATGGATCTCAATTCTATAGGGATTTAGAAAAGGCAAAGGTCATTTTGTGCTAACATTTTTCAGGAATGGCTTGATTAAACAACTGAAATAAGTCGGGCCTTGGAAGATGAGCATAGTTCTTAAACAGACAAAGTACTGGGGAAAGCATTGGAGTTGGGCGAATCAGAGAAGATGTAAAAAGTATGGCAATTGTAGGGAGTAGTAGCAAGAGACTGTTGTTTCAGAAGGGGAGAGTCCTCTTTAACAAGTAGTCAGATAGAAGATTAAATAGCTAAAAAGAGAAAATGAGGGGGAAGTGATAAAGTTTTGAATTTATATTCCCATTTTATTACATTCAAACTTTTTTCTTCCCTTTTCATTCCACTGAACTTTTACTTTTCTTCTAGCCTCAGAAAAATTTCTCTTTCCTACAAAGAAAAAGGACCCCCAAAATTACTTCAACATTCAGCAGATCCTATACATTTCTTAAATATCAATCATTGCAGTACCTGTAGGTGACACAAATGGCTCTTCAATAAGCTTACATTACATGTCTACAAGGCACCACGTGGGTGAAACTCAGAGTAATATATTCCCAGTTTTGGCTTTTAGTTCATATCTCTCTGTGCCAGAACATTGGGAAGTAATTGAAGCCTGTGAAGGGTGTGTTTAGAAAGATCAATAAGCAAAGAATTACACTAATGAATGCCTGAGTAACAAAAGCATTAATCAGAACTACAGCAGTGTCTTGATTGGAGAAGGTGGGGAGTAAGGGGAGGGGGTGGAAAGCACAGAGGAGTTAAAGTATATGAGGGAGTAACTATTTTAAATACCCATCTAATAACATTATTCAAGGACAAATGATTAGGCTCCAAATTCAAAATTCCAAGAGTTTTTAAAGGCCTAATCATTCTTCATATTAGTTCTCTATTATGTCAAATTTTGTGAGAGAAAATAATCAAAGGAGTTTCCTGATCATTTTGATAAACCTACAAGAAGATGAATTTGTATAGAACTTTTGCTTGTTCTTACTTCTTTCCCTATAGGAGACACCTTTTGTTTAAGTTTTTAGGACTAACTCAATCTGTGCTGGATTTTGCTTGCCTATGTCCATTTTTATAATAGAGCATAGTTGAGGGATGAAGAGAATAGGCATTTCCTTTTCCAAAGCCCAGGAACCATAAATAACTGCTCTGGGGCAGAAGCACATGATAACTTTATTGTCTGTCCAACAGTTTTCTGAATCTTTGTCAGAGATTGGAAGCCTAAAAGAGGACTTTGCCAGGCCAAATGATACAACAGCGAGAATGATGATTTTTTTAAAATTCCTGGGGAAGGGGCAGCTAGGTGGTACAATGGACAGCGCATAGGCTTCAGAGTCAGGAGAACCTGAGTTCAGATGCAACCTCAGACATTTACTAGCTGTGTGTCCCTGGGCAAGTCATTTATCCCCACTTGTCTCCCAAAAATAAATAAATAAAATTAAAAAAAAAAAATTTGCATTTATTCTCTCTCTCTTTTTCTCTTTCTCTCTCTTTTCTCTATTTTTATGTAGATAGAGATATCTATGCATTAACTTCTCTCTCTCTAGTTACACACACACACACACACACACACACACACATTTACATATGACTCTTCCCCAGTAGAATGCACACACCCTGAAATTGGGATTTCTTTCATTTTTTTATAATCTGTTTCCCTAAGGCCTAGCACAAATAATTGCTTATTATATCCTTTTTGATTCATTGATTGGTGAAGAACAGACAATCTATCTGTTCTGTAGTTTCCTTAACTATAAAGTGAGGGAATTAGAAATGATCTTGAAAGCCCTTTGCATCTCTTAATCTGTGACCCTATGAACCTGCTTTACTAGTTACAGTTTAATAATGCAATTATATTTCTAAGAAGGTTAAATGTGATGGAATGCAGTATGGCAACCATTTAGTGTTCAGTGAATGTAGAGTTTAAATTCTGAAAGTAGTTTTTAAAGATGATCTCATGTGTGGAATTCTTCTTCCCCACCCACCACCTTGGAACATGCTCAGTCAGAATTGCAGTCGTGCACATGGAAACTCAATGTATTTCTATTTTTAAGCATGTGTGATATATTGATTGTTCATTCAGTCAATTTCCTCCCCAGTGGATCCTTCCCTTAGAGATCACCTCCCATTTATACTGTATGTATCTTGTGTGTACATAGTTGCTTCTTTATCTCCCCCATTAGAATGTGGACCACTTAATAGTAAGAACCATGATTTTGCCTTTATATCCCCAGCCCTTAGCATAAGCAGTGGCACAAATATTAAGGAGTTAATAAACACTTGTTGATTGGCTAATTGATTGGATGGGTCTCTGTGTCAGCCACCAATTCTGGATTCTAAAATTCAGTCTTTATTCCTAGGAACCTCTAAGGCAAATTGTCTGGCTACAGACCCCAGCACAAATTCTACTCCAAGCACTCTTGTTTGCTTACTTTCCTGACCTTTAAAAACTTGCAAGGTTGTAGCCTCTAATCACCTTCACCTGAATTGAAATCCAGACAGATACTGTATGATCTTGAGCAATTCACTTAACATCTTGCTGCCTCAGTTTCCTTATCAATAAAATGAGGATAATAATACCATCTACTTCCCTGTGCTATTGTGAGGATTAAAGAAAATATTTGTGAAGAGCTTTGCAATTCTTAAAGTATTGTAGTAGTGTTAGATTTTATTATCTTTAATGAAAAAACAAACTATAAGGCACAGAAACAAGAACTGTATTTATAGGCAACATGTTGGTTTCTGATGGGGAGAGCCTGAGTACTCCATTATATTATTGTCTTCTTCCTCTCTTTGGAGCATGACTAGGCAGGAAAGAGTTAGCAGAAAGTGAAGGAAACTGGGACCTTTTAAAAGCCCCCCAGGTCCAGCTATGTAGCCAGTCAAAAGCTCCTTTGGATCCTATAGCTAGAAGACTGGAGCCAACTACAAAATATCTGCTCGTGTTCCAATTCAGGCAGTTCCATTAAATTCCATCATGATTTGCTAAAATCAGGCTTCTCAACTTCCATGTATATTATTGCATTTGTTAACTCCCCATTACCCTGTATTTGCATGGAGTAAGTAGTCTCAGTCTTTTTAGATTGTGTCCCATTCCCCTTCTGCATTTAATCAAATCTTCCTTTTTTACCCATCAGTAGGCAAACTGAAGTGCCCCATAACCTTTGAGCCATTCCTTGACTTAATGAATAGACTGATCCAGGATTTGTGCCCACTCAGGCTGCTTGTGCTATGCAGTTCTTCAAATGATGGCTAGTGGGTCCACACAACTGTAAAATCTGAAAACTGGACTAATTCTTGTGACAAGAGCTGAATGTGACTGTTTAAAGTATCTGCATATGCATGCCCAACAGCCATTTATTATTACTTTATTTATTAAAAAACCTTCACCAATATTTAGCACTTGAACTAATTAATATCTGTGTTTGCTGTTGGTCTTTGGGTAGTGAATACTCCTATGATGTTTATGCCACTACGTAGCTAAGGCTTGGCCATCCTTGTTCCAGGGTCTGTCTATATGAATAATGCACCATATGTTTCTATTCTGTATCTTTTGCCTGATTAACAATTTGATTTAACCAGCTAGAGTGAGTGTTTTCTCAGTTGCAACCCTGACACCTAATGGGTGTTGCAAAATCTAATGCTCTAAAGATAGAGAAATATTTAAAATCTTTTTTCAGTGCCCCATATGTTGAACCTACATGTGAGGATCACCTATTCCAGGTATATTGGCAGTTGGCAAAATGATTAACTCTATTATTAGAATCAGCAAATCACATGGACCTCATGCCTATCCGTTAGAGACTTGTCCCCTTGATATTTCTTATCTTTGTGCCATTTGTCTCATTTGTCTAAAAATAAAATTGAGCCAAGTCATTTACATTTTAATAGATCTCTAATTCTATTTAGCTGTGAAGTTTCAGTTTATACTACTTACCCAAGAGTACTCTGTTCTTTAAAAAGATGAACCCCACACACATACACACACACATTCTTTTAGACAAAAAAAATTACATGGAGTCAAGAATTCCCTAAATCTTCATTATTTAGAAACAAAAAGGATAAGGGAATAAAAATAGCTAGCTAGCATTTATATAGCCTTTAAAGTATGAAAAGGGCTTTACAACTATTTTCTCATTTTTTCTCACAATAAAGTAAGTGCTATTATTAACCCCATTTTTTACAGATGAGAACACCGAGGCAGATAAAGATTAACTGACATGTCCACAGTCATACAACTAGTAAGTATTGAAGGTCAAATATGAATTCATACTCCAGATCCTCTTCTCTTTTTACTGTACCTAAATGCCAATGATTTTATATATATGTATATTACAAATGAGGAAACTGTGACCAAGAAAGGTTAAGTGGTTTGTCAAGAGTCATACTACTAGTAAGTAATTGAGGCAGGATTCCAGCTCAACTCTTCTTAAATCCATATCTAGCCTTCTACTCACTATGCAAATACAAATACAGATTACTATGGCAAACAATTTGAACCCACCAATGGTTTGGGGATCACCCCACAATTAAAAATTAATTTTCATGCCTTGTGTTGCTATTACTTCACTGTTGTTAGCTGAAAATACCCTAGATGCTATGTAAAGGAAAACTGATAGTATCTATATCTGGTTTCAGAATCTAATCCAATCTTTTAGATCAGAATTGTCAAACATGCTGTCTGGGCTAATGCAGACAATAACAGTCCCAAGTAAAGTTTGAACCACATTAAAATGCATTTGGGAAATATTTAACAACAACAACAACAACAAATATATATATACATATACATATACATACATATATATACATATATACATATATATGTATATATAAATGTATGAAACAAAGCATGAATAACAATATATTTTAAAAATAATCAATATATGGCCCTCAGGGATCTTTTATTACATGGATTAGTCACCCTTGTGTCTATTGGAGTCTGATTTTTGACTGTTTTGACCTAAAAATAGTTAGCATTTCCAAAACATCTCTCTTTTTTCCACTTACCATTGAATAAGCTAATAACTGCAAAGCTGTTTTCAAGATGGTATATTGACAAGAAACCCTTATACAGTGTTCACATCCCACTGTTTTGCTCAAATATTCCCCGAATATAACTATATACAGAGACAGATAAATCAAAATGTGCATATATATTTCTACAAGAATAAATGGAACCTATCTTTTGAAAGATGAGGTGTGAAATTAAAGGTTTTCCAATGATTAGTATCACAATCTCCTGGAGTTTCTTCCAAAGATGAAGATGGGGGCATAAATCAAAAGGCAAAGGGTTTTTTTTTGTTTGTTTTTAAATTTCTGCAGGAACTGTTTTGTTAATTTTCTAAAAGCATTTTGGACAAAAATAAGTACCTTACAGGGGCTTGTGAAAACTAGACCACTAATGTACAGAGGGTGGAGCTATGACATGATAGAAACATTTTAGATATTAATTTGTAATTATGCTAGAAAGATGATTTCCCTCCTTGTCCCTCTTGACTTGGAATCCTACTGCAAGACATAATAACTATGAAAGTTAAAGATAGATTAAAAATGTTCAATATATATAAAAATACTCATAGCAGAAATCTTTGGCAGTAAAGAAAAGGAAACAAAGTACAGGTCTGCAGATTAGGAAATAGCTGAAAGAATTGTAGTGCATTAATGTGATGGAATACTACTATGCTGAAAAGAATGTCAAATATGAGTATTTTAAGGAATATAGTTAGGTTTCCATGATCAGATATAGAATGAAATAAGCAGAAATAGAAAATACCGAACAACTGCAATAATATAAATGAAAAGATCCTTAATCAGATAATGAATGCTGAACAAATTAAAAGCTAATAATGTTCTTAGATAAAATATAATGAAACACACCTCCATTTTAATAGCAGAGAAGTAGGAAATTATTAGGGCAAAATATTATAAACATTAGCGACAATGTCACCACATCAGTTTCATTTGTTTAGTTGTTTTACTTTGTTTAAAAGAGAATTCAGTGTAGAAGCATACAGAAAAAGAGACCAGTATTTCCAGAAATGATTGTGATATAAAAGTGAAAGTTATCAATAAAACTTCTCTTTAAAGGGCCTCTACAGCAAAAGCAGTTGAGCAATTCATATTTTCACATTATAAAATCAAGGATCAACTTTATTACTTTTTCATCTATGTGAAATCCTACTTGAATGCCTCAGCATATCACAAAGGTGACCCTGGATTCTCAAAGGCTCTTCTAGGGAAGCAAAAACACTAGGAGAGAAGTGTTCAAGTATGGTCCTTTTGGTGAACTACACATCTATTGCCTGAGATCAGTCTCAGTAAGTTTAGAGAGATCATCAACAAATTGTCTAAAGGGTAAAAATCCCCTGTCCCTCATCCTCCCCCCCAACAACCCCACTGATGAAATTATATTATTGAAGGAGGAATGTCAAGCACAGTAGCTATCCACATGCTGTTAGTTTTAGACCACCAGACCTGGGACCTTCAAGACGCCCAGTTCTTTATCTCACAACTTGCCCTTTTATGGAGTTCAGTGTCTCCTCAATAAGGGAAACTAAGTTCCCCAGTGCTTACACAGTGAGGTCAGATCCCTGTGAAATTATTTTATTTTTTGGCTTTGTTCTAGGACAGGCCTGTACAACCTGTGGCCCACCAAAGGATTTCCTTTACATACAAAGGATGTTTTCATATACAGTTTTCGATTGCCACCAGAGATCCTTTGTCAAAAAACTTGAGATACATAAGCAGTCAGTGGGCTGCGGGTTGCGTAGGTCTGTTCTAGTAGCTCATTCCTAGCAAGGGGGAAGAACTAAAAAATATACCCAAAGATAAATATGAATCAAGTATGAAGCAGGTAAGCAGGAAAAAGGAATGTTCAGTAATAAAGATGTCAACCTGAAATAGAATACAAAAATAGCAAAAACTAGGATCTTTAATTGAGGAAAGGAAATTACAATTTGGGGTCATCACAGCATCCTTTGGTGGTACCCAAGAGAGGCAGAGGGGGAAGGGTTAAATATATATCAAAAGAGAGGGGGTCTCATGGGAGTCACAGACTCGAGAATCTGTTATTTAAGTTGTTTTACATAACAACAGAAAGTTCATAAAGAAGGCTAGGTGTGGTTTCTGTAGTTCTCTTTTAACTGGTTTTGATGTTCCTGCTCAATTTATGGCTCTGGGATCAGGCAAGGTCAGCTTCATTGAACAAAGAGAACCATAGAATGATTGCAATTAATTGAGAGGCTAATATTCAAGACATATTGAGGCATTTGCCATCAGTTTCCTTTGGTGGGGTGGGCTGCTAATTAGTCATTTTACATTTCATGTCTATTAAGTACAGCCCAATCAATGCCAAGTGGGCTCTTTCATTACAATGGCTCCTTTTTTCTCTGCATGTCACTCTTTTCCATTAGATCAATTTGCCTTACTGCTGTTTTAATTTCAACTGTTCCAGTAGGTACTACATTGATGTTTAAACATCTAGGAAGGAGAGGATATGCTAGCAGCCTTTCAGGATCTCACTTAACTCTGTACAGAAGAGAAGAGAAGAGAAGAGAAGAGAAGAGAAGAGAAGAGAAGAGAAGAGAAGAGAAGAGAAGAGAAGAGAAGAGAAGAGGAAAGACAACCAGGAGGTGGCTCTATTTCAGATATATGCTAGCCTAAGAAGCCATGAGATAGAGTGGCTGTGGAAATCAGGACTTCCTTAAGGGAAGGAAAATATAGAAGAGAGGTCATTGTTCATCCCCCAGTACTCACCACAAGGGCTGCATATCAGGGTATTGAGCAGAGGTTTCTTGGCCAAGAGAGGCTATTTCCTGAGGATATCCTTTAGAAAACCTCTCCTCTCTTCCACTGCTCATCTGATACCTTTAGAGCTTAGATGGACACATCAAACTGCCTGACAGTGTCTTCTCTGCACACTCCTTGGTGCCTGGCTCTCCCCCCATAATAAGCTGCTGATAATATTGTATTAAGTGTTGGAAGGCAAGTTTGGTTATTGACTGCCATGGCTCCAGCCCACAAATGAAAAGCTGATTCCTATCTTTTTCCCTACAGTGAAATTATAGATTTCATTCCCCTCGAAATAAAAAAAAAGAAGCCATTAGATAGATGATAGTTTGTGGGTAGGTAAAACAAAAAGCATCCTTAAGCACTAATACCTATAACATCACCAGGAAGCTCATAGAATCACCTTAGAAGGGATTGATCTTTTAATATAGTCCCTGAATTCTAGTTCAGCAGCCAATTCAGATTTTTCTTCATTACAAATTATGAACACCCTAGTCATCATGGCAAACAAGAAGCAGAGTATATCTTTTCCTGGTCTAAATTGTTTAGGGGTAAAGTATGTGGCATGAAGCATTTCATTGTGAACTTGTTGGGAAACTGACTATAGAAATCACGTTAAGTCTAAGCTCATTCTCCCCAGAGACTGAAGTGGTATAGGAGAAAGTATGCCTTTCCAGTTCTTGGGGCGGGGGGGAAGGGGGTTGTGGAAGGGGGAGTCTACTTTTTTCTTATTATAATTTTGAAGTAAATATCTTTTTGGAAAAGCTAATTGGTGTTAATGGCTTAAGTGGAACTCAGGTGTTATTCATGGGTGTTTAAAATGTAAGGAAGGGGAACAAAATGGAACAGAGATTCAAGATAATGACTCCATTATGGAAGAAACGTAGAAGAAATTATATATTATAGAAGAAACCCCCCAATCATCCCAGGTTGTAGCTGGTTTTGCTCTGGAAGAATGTGGTCAGAGTACTTAGTGCAGCAGAAAGAAGCAATTCCAGGGATACAAGGTTGAGGGAAGGGTGACTAAATAATTAAAAACTCCCAAAACTAGGACAGTCTGTTGAAAACAAGCCTCATGAACTTCCATGCCCTAGATGGACTGAGTTCCAGAATGGTAGGAATTTAGGAATGTAGGACTGCAACCGTTATCATCATTAAGAAAAGTCAAGCAAACAGATTTGGCATGTAAGTACTGTTAGATGCCAAGGATCTGTGGATCCTGAATGACTATTGGAAGAAAAGCAAAAACAAAAACTGTATAGGTGTGTAATCCCAGGACCACAACATTATTTTGGCACTATGGTGGTTATAGTTAAAAGATCTTTTGCTGCTTTTCAGATGTAAGGAATATATAGTAAACATCATCAAAATCTGTTTATTGTTTCAAAATGTTCTTCACCAGTAACATCTTTCAAAGTTAATGAACTTCATGATTTATTTTTCTAACATCTGGTGATGGAGCATCTTGGTCATGTGCTTTGGTGAAAGGGGGAGGGGCTTGGAGAGGGTTTATCTCAATTCAATTTGCTTAAATTAAATTCAGTTCAGTTTAACAAAAATCATTAATCATCTATTATATTTAGAGCATTCTGTTAGGCTCTTAAGATTAAAAAAATAAGAAAAACAACACAAAAATTGAAAATGACCCATGCTCTCAAGGAGTTTGCATTCTAGAAGGGATAGTATCTCCACAGATAATTAAATTCATTGTATATGAATCAAGTAATATAAGGTGGTTTCAACTGCTAGGAACAAGTCAGGAAAGTCTTTATGTTGGTGGTGATATATTAACTAGGATTTGACGAAAGTTAGGGGCTCTTTGAGATAGCACTGTGTGGAAGAGCTGTTTCTACTTCACCATCTTGACTCTGCCCCATCTGCTTCATTTTTAATGCCTAAATTTGGACCCATCCTTTAAAGGAGAGCAAAATTATGGAAATAAATGCATCCAGAGATAAAAAGAATTAATCTGATTTGCTTTTATTGATTGCAATAACAATATGGGATTTACATTTTTAAAGAGGAAATATCTGTGGTGGGTAGGTTAGCACAGTATGTAGAGCACTGGCCCTGGAGTCCAGAGGTCCCGAATTCAAATCCAGCCTCGGATGCTTAACACAAAAACTAGCCATGTGACCTTAGATAAGTCACAACCCCAATTGCCCTCAAAAAAAAAAAAGCAAAAAAAATAGAGGATCATTCCCCAATTGATAAATGGTCAAAGGATATGAACAGGAAGTTTCCAGAGAAAGAAATTAAAGATATCTATAAGCATATGAAGAAATGCTCTAAATCACTATTAATTAGAGAAATGCAAATCAAAACAACTCTGAGATACCACATCTCTCCAGTCAGATTGGCTAAGATGACAAAACAAGAAAGTGACAAATGCTGGAGAGGATGTGGACAAATTGGAACGCTAATACATTGCTGGTGGAGTTGTGAACTTATCCAGCCATTCTGGAGAGCAATCTGGAATTATGCCCAAAGGATTATAAATAATTTCATACCCTTTGACCCAACAATACCACTTCTAGGGTTATATCCCAAAGAGATCATAGAAGTGGGAAGAAGACCCATATGTACAAAAATATTTTTAGCAGCCCTTTTTGTGGTTGCAAAGAATTGGAAACTAAAGGGGTGCCCATCAATTGGGGAATGGCTAAACAAGTTGTAGTATATGAATGTAATGGAGTATTATTGTGTTATAAGAAATGAGGAGGTGATGGATTTCATAATTACCTGGAGAGACTTATACAAATTGATGCTGAGCGAGAAGAGTAGAATCAGAAGAAATTTCTATACAATCACAGACATACCATATCTGTTATGACCAACTATGACAGACTGGACTCTTTTCAGCAATGCAGTGATATAAGTTAATCCTGAAAGACTAAAGAAAGTGAGAAATGCACCATCCAGAGATATAACTAGCAAGAACTGAGCCTGAATCCTGATGGAAGCAAACTAAATGATCTTGTTCTTTTCATTGTTTGGTTTTATTTCTTCCTTACCATCTTTCATCCCACCTAGTACAATATGCCTTTGTAATTGGAATAATGTCTAATATGAATGCATTTGCAGACCCTATACTGTACTATATGCTGCCATGGGGGGGAGGGGAGAGGGAAGTAAAGGAAATTTGAAAATCAAGGAACTATGGAATTTAATCTTGTTAACTGAAACTAAACTAATAAATTAATTTAAAAAAATAGAGGAAATATCTCCAAATTATTTTAACTTTGCCCGTAGAAACAGATTCTAATCATTGAAAGTGACTTTATATAGCATCTAAGCCAAACTTTTAATTTAAAGGCTGGAAGTGTTGGGTTAGGGGGAAGAATTAGTTGCCTAAGATCCTATAGCTAGCAAGGTGCCATCATGACATTTTGGAGGGATTTGGGGGAGGGAAAGAACTAGTCATATAATATTATTGGTGTAAGGAACTCCCAATTGAGAGAACTCCTTCTACTAATTTAAGTCAGCTTTACTCTGAAATTTCTAGTCCAAGAGATCCCTTGCTCCTTTGTAGAAGTGGGATGTCCAAGGGTATGTTACACAATGCATTTTCTGATTTTTTTTTGTTATACTAATCAATTCTACTGATTTTTTCTTCTCCCTTTCCTTTTTTATTGTTGTTTTGTTTTGTTGCTTTTTGAACGGGAGAATGAAGGGCAATTGGGATTAAGTGACTTGCTCTAGGTCACAAACTAGTAAGTGTTAAGTGTCTGAGGCCAGATATGAATTTAGGTCCTCCTGACTCTAGGGCCAGTACACTATTTATTCACTGCACCACCTGGTCACCCTTTCCCTTTCCTTTTTTATTCTTTAAAATATTTTTTTTTCATATGGGATTGTTCTGTGGGAGGGAATGGAATACTGTGAGAAATGTAGGTGATGTAAAAACATATGAAATAATTTTTAAAAAGGAAAAGGGAGTTCTAAGGCTTTGGAAAATAAATTGATGACATTTTATATATATGTATACATGTTATATATATATATATATATGCATACATACATATATAAGCACATATATAACACTTAATTTTTTAATGAAGTTAATAACTTTAAAAAAGAAGTGAAGTATTTTATATATGTATATGTATATAAACAAATGTGTTATTCAGTTGTTTCAGTTGTGTCCAACTCTTCATGACTTGATTTGGGGTTTCATTGGCAAAGATACTGGACTCATTCACCATTTCTTTCTCCAGCTCATTTTACATATGAGGAAACTGAGGCAAACAAGGATAAGTGACTTACGCAGCATCACATAGTTAAGCATCTGAAACTGATTTGAACTCAGTTCTTCCTGACTCCAGTCCCTGCACTCTATTCACTGAGTCACCTAGCTTCCCCATATAAATATACATATACATATATAAAACACTTCCTTTTTATTTTATTTTTATTTTTTTAAACAAATACTTTATTAACTTCTGTTTTACATCATTCATTTCCGCCAGATTTTGAGTTACAATCATTTCCCCCCTGTTATTCACCTACCCAACCTCCCAGAATAGCAGTCCCACAAGATATCGCTTCCTCCAATCTGCTCTCTCCCATACCTTCTCCCATACCCCCTTCGACTTTTCCATTAGAGGAAGGTGAATCTTTGTGTCCCAATGCCTACACATCTTATCTCCCAATTATAAGCAAAAGAGTATTAATAATAATATTTATATATATTTGAAACATTTAATGTTAAGACCTCGAATTTCAGATCCATTTCCTTCCTCCCTTGTCACCCATTCCCTCTGGGGAGATAAGTAATTCAGAATATGTTGTACATGTCTAGCTATGCAAAACATTATCATAGTAGATATATTGTACAAGGCTGCTTATAATTCCCTCCCATTCATCCCACCCCCAACCTGGTCCATTCCCTACATGATCCTGTCCTTCTTCTATAGTGGCTACTTCCAACCTCCCCTGCCCCCAAGGATGCCCTCCCATCCATCATCCCTCCTCTCATCCCCCTTCCCCCTATTCTGCTGCAGGTTGAGATATCCCATTTAGTATGTATGTCATTCTCTCCCTGAACCAAATTCAATGAGAATGTGGTTTTGCCTTTTGCCTTCCTATTCTCCCCCTCCCTTGCAACCACTTCCCCTTGCTTCTTCTACATGAGATTGTTTACCCTACCCTGTCTCTCCCCATCTCCTCTTGCCACTTTCCTCTCTCACCTCATAATTTCATCCCTTGAGTATTCTCCCTTCCCAACAAATTCAACCTATGCCCTCTATCCATATATAACTGTAACCATCTAAACACACATTCAACCTGCTCATGTTTTCCCCTGGGGCTTTTGGAGCAGGACTTCTGACCTCACAGTCCTTTTCCTGCTCTATGCCCCCAAAATAGGAGTCTAGGGTTGCATTTTTCTGTTTCCTTTGCCTTGGCGCGTTGCCACTTAATTACTTGACTTTTGGGCTTGTTGCCACACTATGGCTTTAAGGCCAGATAGAGGAATTTTCGTCCCAAACGTGTGGGGGCAACTTCCGTTTCTGGCAAGCTGTAAACCCACCCACGACTTCCACCCTAGATCAAAATCTGGATCCAGGGAGGTTAAAGGTAGAGTGATTACCCCCCAAGACTGATCGCTGGATCTCCCTACAATTCGCAGGCCAGGAGCTGGAGCTGCCTCTGAAAACTACAAAATGGCATGTCTCCTCAGGGGCTTCTAGCCCCCAGGGGAGGGAGCCAACACATTCCCCAAATACTGGTCCCAAAGTACATAGGGCACTAACCTCTTACTTTGTCTTAGGCATGTCTATTTTGATAATTCTGGAATCGCCACAGCTGCTGGTGTTCTGGGGTCTCTCCAGCTGGCTGCTGGCCCTGCCGCCCTGGGGCTAAAACCTCGGCTCACGTGGACCTGGCCTCTGCTCAGCTTGGCTCCCTGCGCTCTGGGCGCTGCCGGCTCCTAGACTGCTGTGCTGATCCTTCCTGCAGGGCTGCTTGGCCATACTCAGTGGGAGGTTAGCTTCTCTGTGTCATTCTGTGGGTCCTGGGCCTCCAGAAGTTGTTCAGAGTCCCCTTTTACATAGTTTTGGGGGAATCTGGGGCAGAGTGGCTTGGATAAGCTGTTTCTCCTCCGCCATCTTGGCTCTGCCCCCACTTCCTTTCATTTTTAAATAATATTTTATGTCCCCCCAACTACATGTTAAAACAATTAATATTTGTCTTTTTAAAATTTTGAGCTCCAGTTTCTCTCCCTCCCTCCCCTTCCCTTTAAGATGGTAAGCCTTCATTTCTATGTTTGCACACATATATGTATGCATTTATGTTCAATCTTAGAGAGTTCCCTAAATGTAAAATGGGCCTAAAATGTTAGGTGATTTGCCTAGGGTCACACAACCAATATATGTTAGAGTCAGGACTAGAATTCAGAGATTTTTCTGATTTTTTTTTCTGATTCTGAGATCATAGAATATCTCCTTTAGTGTTGTATCATAGACAGTTAATTGATATTTGCTGAATTAAAGATTGACAGGTCTAAGATTAGGGATTGGTTTTCATTTTATAAGAATTGATACAGGACTTGGTGTATACCACGTCTCATACTAAGTCCTGTGAATGTAATGGCAAAAATGAATTCTTCTTTGTCTTAAAAGGGCTTACAGTCTTTTTTTGTTCTTTTTTTGGAGGGGGAAGATAGGGCAATTGGGGTTAAGTGACTTGCTCCAGGTCACATGGCTAGTTTTTTTGTGTTAAGTGTCTGAGGCTGAATTTGAACTCAGGTCCTCTGGACTCCAGGGCCAGTACTCTATTTACTCTGCCACCTAGCCACCCTGATGGGGCTTACACTCTAATGAGAGAAGTCTCTTGTTTCCCAGAATATCCCCTTTCTACTATACCGTGGTGCTTCTCATATATGAAGTATATATGTATCCCAGAGAAACAGCATGTAGCACTGTTGGCCTTCTAGTATGGAAGACATGTTCAAATCCTGCCTCTGACACATACTAGACCTGTGATTAAGAATAAGTCCCTTAACTAACTATCAGTTCTGTCCTGCTCCTCTACTCCAAACTCATCTCCCTTCTCTATCAAACTTTTTAAGAGTATAAGGCTCAATATGTTTGCAGGTATGAATCAGGAGGCAATGTTTGCTTGTTTATTTTCAACAAAAGCTCCTAATGAAATCACAGATTTCAACCGAAAGAAAGTACATTACTACATGAGTATTCTTAAATCAATCTAGCCCTATACTTTTCTGTTTCTCTTATTGCATAGTGCTCCTCCTAAATGTCTTCCACTCTTTTCCCTGACTACATAAGCAAAACTTTAGTTCAATGCCCCCTAAAAACATGAGCATGAGCAAATATAAGAACAATTAATGAAAATCCTGCCTGATGAAAATCACTAGTTGTCAGCTAAAATATATCATCCTTGAGTTTGATATTAAGGAACGTAATTTTCATAGAAGGGATTGCTTATTGCTCAGGAAACTGATGAAGGTAAAATGTTGCAGCCTGATATTTCTATTTATGTATGCATGTATGCATGCATGTGTCTATGTATGTATGTGTGCATGTAAGTATGTATGTATGTGTATATGCATTTGTGTATGCATGCATGTGGATATGGATATGGATATGGATATGGACTTATACTCAAGCATAATGTCTTCCTTTCTTCCTTCCTTCTCCTTGGGAAACCTTGGCTTTAACCTGCAATAAAGATGTCATTGAATTTCTGATCCTTCCAGTTAGAACTAAGCTCCTACACAGCAAGCTTCTGTAGATACCTAAAAGTGCTACTAGCTATATCTCTATGGTACAAATTCCTTAATCTTCTGTCAATAGAAATTAATGCTCACAGAACAACCCAGGGAGTACATTTTGTGGTAGAACATTTTCAGTGTGGGAGCTTATTAAGGCAGTACATAGACAGAACGTGCCCCACTTTGGGTGATTAAATTCAGTGACCTTAGTCACTTTGTCAAGGCTTCTCTGTTCCAATTTTATTCTCATTTTTATCTTGAAGGAAAGAGGCGTTAAGTATTCTATGGCATGGACTGAATGTTTCCTTGGTGCCATTTTATGGTATTTGTCATCCTCCCTGACATTATCAAATGGATTGACATTTTAAATATTTGCAGTGCTCAGCGGGCACTAATTCAGCAAAGGTGAGCTGTGAGCTCCCTAAATTGTGGCACAGCAAGTGATGTGTGTCTGTTTAATCACAGTTGCAGAAACAAGATCTAATGGCACTGAGTTGTTAAACTCCTAAAATTGCTGGCACAGCAAATATACCTGAAGGGTCTCCTCTAAGGAGAAGTTAAGTAATAAAGAAGTAGCTTGGGCCATTGACAGACCTGAACCCATTAACCTGACCAAACCCATTAATCTGCCTGAGAAGTGTGTGGTCTCCCTGAGGTAGACAGTTTGTCCATACCATTAACAGATTACTGTACCCCTCGTCCACGTCTAATTGTATGGTGAGACTCACTTGAATTGCTCTGCCTAAAGCCTCCTTTTGTAACTTTTTTGTGATTGTTGAGAATTCTCTGAAGAAGATGGAAGTGATATTTCTTTGATAACACTTTTGGAGATGGTACCATGAACGAACATCAAAAGTGGAGTGAAAAAATTAAAAAAAAAGAAAGCTGAGGCTCTGTGATTTTCGAAGCTACCAAGAACTGGAAATGCAAGAAATGCACATTGACTGAGAAACGGCTAAGCAAGTTTTGGTGTATGAATGTAATTTAATATTACTGTAATGTTAGAAATGATAACTATGAATAATACAGAAGCATATGAAAAGATATATAAAATAATGTTAAATGAAATGAGCAGAATCAACAAAATTATAGAAACAATGACTCTAATAATGTAAATGAAAAGAACAAGATAAATAAATAATAAATGTTTTATAATTATAATACACATCTGGTCTCAAAGAAAAGATTTGAGAATGCACATGTTGGCTTTTTGTACAGTGGTGATGGACTTCAGGTATGGCACCTGTATATTCTATTGGATTATTCTAAACTACTTATTTCTTTCTAATTTCTTCTCATTGCATGATCTCTGCGAGGGATACACACTTCACACACATATGTGTGTATGTATATATATATGTATGTATATATACATACATATATATACATACACACATACATATATATGTATATATACACATATGTATTACATATATATATGATGTAAAAGCAAAAAGCATCAATAAAATATAAAAAAGAAAAAAAAGACAGAAAAACAACCAAGCTTAAGGCTTAAATATTCATAGGATCATAGTCAAGTAATTTAATATTTTAAGGCATAGTTTCCTTATCTACTTGATGATAATTAAATTCAACTTGATAAACATTCATTAATCATGTATTATGTGGCAATTCTTAAAATATGATGCTAGATTCTGGTCATATGAAGGTAGATACAACACAGTCCCTCCTTTGAATGGTTTTACAATCTAATTGGGAGGACTCGTACACGGTTAATCACTGTACAAAGAAGAATGAAATAAGGCCAAAGAAGATGTTCACAAAGTAATGTACATGAGAAAGTTAAGTAGGGGAAGTTCATTTTGATATGAAGTTGAAAGTGGGTGGTAGAATCAAGGAGGTAGTATATGAGTTAGGTCTTGAAAATTGGAAGTTTTTCTATTCTAGGCATGAAGGAAAGTATGAGTACTAACAAAGAGATAGGAGAAGACAGAGTAAGAATGGAGGGGGTGGATTGGAATTAGTGTTAGGAAAAGATGATTGAAAGAAGTTTGACTGGAATGTAAAATACTTGAGGGAGAATTGTATGGCATAAGGTGGCATAGATAGTTAGAACCAACATTGGGGGAGTGTTAACAAAGTTAGGAATTTATATTGTGAAAATCACTGAAAATTTTTAAATGAAAAGATCATAATGCTGCATTGTCAATTACTCAGACAGTAATGAGAAAGATACATTGATGAGATGATAAACTGGAGGAAACAGCATACAGTAATAATCAACTCGTTGAAAAATAATGAGAGATGGAATTATGGTGGTTGCTATGGGAATAGAAAGGAAGGTCCATTCAAATGTTTTGGAAGTAGAAACCAAAGGATGTGGCTAACTGCTTTGATATGTGAGAGGAGAGAGAAAAGATTTATACATAATTACAAGGTTGTTGGATGGTGGCACTTTTGAGAGGAAAGAAGAAATTAAGGATAGGAATTTAAGAAGTAGGGAAATATGATCACTTTGATTTTTGTTAAAATTGAGATTGAGATCAAAACCCCTGCCAGAAGTTGGAAATACATGAATCTCTGGTGATAAGTTTGAATAGAAGTGGAGAACTGAGTTATTTGCATCAAGATTATGCTTAAAGATTTGGTAGTAGATGAAGTCCCAAAAGGAAAGGATTAATATGGACAAGAAGAGGACCTAATTCAAAACTTTAGGATAAACCCATCTTGAATGAATGGGGGAAGGATAAAAAGCCATGAGAATACAGTGCAACTTTTTATTTCTCAATAATGTATTCATTTGGCATTTATCTTGATATATGATATAAGGCAGAGGTAGCTAAACACTGGCTACATTGCCTCACAACATTACTGAGTGCTGCTTAAACTATATTAAACATGTTCAGGAAATATTTAACAAAATAAATAAAAGTACAGTAGAATATAGAGGTTAGAGTTTTCTAATTCAATATGAGGTCTTCAGGGATCCTTATGTATGGTTTAATGACCATGTATGTTTAATGTATGGCTTTTATATGACACCACTGGTATAAAGTATTGGTCTAAACCCAATTTTTCTAGACTTCTATTCAGTTATACAAAGTTTGTTCATTTGTTTTGAATGGAGGGAGGTCAAAGAGTGAGTCTTTTTCCCAATGATCTTTGGGTTTGTTGAATACAGTGCTATTACATTTGTCTGTTTCTACGTTGTATACCTAATATCTTGCACTAAATTACCCCCTCTTTTTAAAACAGTACCATTTTAATGAGCTCTGCATTGTAATATAGTTTGAAATCTGATATTGATAAATACACATTCTCTCATTTTTTATTATTGCCTTTTATATTTGTGACTCTTATGACATGACTTTTGTTATTAGTTTTTCTAGCTTTATAAAATGTTTCCTTTGGAGTATAAATTGTACAACACTGAATAAGCTAAGTTAATTGAGGTTTTTTATTTATGTTGGTTCCATGAGCCATCAGTGTTTCTTCAGTTATTTAGGCCTGTTTCTTCAAAGAGTGTTTTATAATTGGATTGATATAGTAGCTGGTTAATTCTTCATATATACACATCCCAAATATTTTGTAGATTCTGAAGCAATTTTGAACAGAATAGCACATTCTAGCCCTTCCTGTTTGTTTCTGTTGATAAGTATAGGAATAAATAAATAAATAAACAAATAAATAAATATGTAATATCCTAC
This sequence comes from Gymnobelideus leadbeateri, assembly GCA_011680675.1. Taxonomy (NCBI): domain Eukaryota; kingdom Metazoa; phylum Chordata; class Mammalia; order Diprotodontia; family Petauridae; genus Gymnobelideus; species Gymnobelideus leadbeateri. The sequence continues at coordinate 64,301 of WOXC01011192.1, read as the reverse complement.
AACTTTTACAAAATTATGGTTTTCTAATTAATTTTAGTTATTTCTCTAAAATTCATTCATATACCATTATATCATCTATGAAAATGATAATTTTGTTTTTTTCTCTCTGATTAAGCTTAACCACTAAGCTTTTTGCTATAGAATTTTCTAGAAAGATGTTAAATTGTAAATAGTGATGATTGGCTTCCCTATTTTATTCCTGATCTTGTTGGATAGGGCTTTAACATTTCTTGATAAAATATGATGGGTGCTACTGAATTTATGTAGACATTAATTACTATATTAAAGAAATGTCCATTTATTGCTAAGATCTCTAGATTTTAATAAAATAAATGTTCAATTCTGTCAAAAACTTTCTTAACATCTATTGATATAATTGTATGGTTTTAATGATTTATTTTATTAACATATCTTTAGTATTCCTTTCAACTAACTCTGATTGCTGATATAAAATCACTCTGATCATGGTATCTTTTTAATGTGTTATGTAAATGATTTGTTAATATTTTATTTAAGATTTTTGCATCAATATTTAATAAGGACATTAATCTATATATTTTCTTTTCTGCTTTGTCTCTCTGTAGTTTGTTGCTGGTCATCTTAGTCATATTTGATTCTTCATGACTCAATCTGGAGTTTTCTTAACAAACATACTGGAGTGGTTTGCTATTTCCTTTCCCAGCTCATTAAGTAGATGAGGAAATTAAGGCTAACAGTATTAAGTAACTTGCCCAGTGTCACACAGCTAATAAAGATGTGAAATCAGATTTGAATTTATGAAGATGAGTTTTCCCAATTCCAAATCCAGTGCTCCATACACTTAGCCCCGCAGTTAACCCATTTTCTAGTTTAGGGATCAAGATTAAAATTGTATTTTAAAAAGAGAGAGAAAGAGAGAGATTTCAAGGGTATATTATTTTCTAATTAAAATGAACAGCTCATGAAGTATTGAAAGAATTCTTCTTTTAACATTTGATAGAATTGACCTGTAAATCCATCTGTTGTTAGAAATTTGTTTTCTCCCCTTTGGGAGAAAACATTTATGTGTCATTTAAATTGCCTGTTCTCTTATTACACTGGGTATTTTACTTCTTTTAAGTATTCTTCTGTTTCCCATCCCACCAGTTTTGTTACCGTGTAATTAGGCAAAATAGTTTCTGATATTAAACATTTTTTTCAATATATTTGAATTCTTCTCAGTTTTGATATAAATAATTTTGTGTCTCTTTAAAAATATTAGCTAACTTTATTTTATTAGAGTTTTTCTTTGCAAATCAAGTCCCAATTTTATTTATATAATTTTTTCTTTGTTATATTATTCTCTTCTTTAATTTTCAAAATTTCTATTTTGTTACTTGGTTTGGTAATTTTTCTTGTTTTTCAATAATTTAGCTTTAGGACTGATTGATTTAGTTTTTTTCTAATATTGATAAAATCATTCAGAAATATAATTTTCTGATTTTTTATCCCATAACTTTTATTAGGTTATGTAATTTTTGTCATTTTTTGGGGGGGGATTTTCTATTGTTTCAATACTTCATGCTTTAACTTATTAGTTCTTTAGAATTACCTTATTTGGAATGGCTAGGTGGCACAGTGAGTAAGAGCACCAGCCCTGGAGTCAGAAGGACCCAGGATTGGTTCTGGCCTCAGAAAATTAGCACCCACACATAAATAACTAGCTATGTAATCTTGAGCAAGTTACTTAACCCCGATTGCTTTAAAAAAAAAAAAGGAATTACCTTATTTATTCTAAAATTATTTTTTAATTCTTTAAGAAATCTTTAATATATTTATTTTACTTTGTTAAGTAAATGATGTCTAATATTTCTGTTTTTCTACATTTTTAATGTGTTTGTTATGTCCTAATATATGATCAATTCTTGTAAAAGTCCTATATACAGTTGAGAATATGTAACTTTTTTTTTCTACTCCCATTAAGTACTCACCAGAGATCTAGCCATTCTAAGGTTAGAGCTTTTTTGCCCCCAAATGACCTCTTTTTGTTTGTTGTTAGGTATAATTTGCCTAGGTTAAAAAGTCTCCCAAATATTATTGTTTTATTTTTTCTTTCTAATTGATTGACTAACCTATCCTATTAGGTATTACATTACTAATACCATAAATAATATTCACATAATATCATGCTATGGAAACTGCAAAAGATCACATGAAAACATTCTCTAAATTACTAATAGCAAGATAAATGTAAATTAAAACAATAGGGAGGTTTCATTTGTGAGATCTGTGAGAAGATAGGAACACTGATACATTATTGATTGGAGCATGAATTGGTCCAAACATTCTGAAAAGAAATTAGTTATTTGAAGAAAGTGATCATATTCTATACATTGCTAATTATAAAGAAAATGATTCAATAATTCTGGCATGTATGTCAGAGAATCAGAAAGATGATAGGTGTTCATTCAGATAAGAGTAACTATGTTCACTTTCCCTTTCCATTCATACATGGGAAAAATCATTCTTTTGTATCTGCCAGTTTGCACATCTGTCTGTCTGTCTGTCTATTATCTATCTGTTCATCACCTACACTTTTTTTCTGTTTGACTGTCTATTTCCCTATTGCCCCACCAGCCTCACTATTTTACTATTTGAAATCGTCAAAAAGCAGCTGTTAAAGAATTAAAGATTATTATTATACCAAAATTTTTATTTCATTGGTAGAAGAAGCTCTTCATAAGGAATTTCCTCTACCAAGAAAAAATAATATCTTCTTTGCAACTTATATTCTTTTTTTTAAATTAAACAAATGCTTTATTAACTTCTGGTTTACATCATTCATTTCCACCAGATTATGAGTTACATTTTCCCCCCATTGTTCCCTACCTACCACCCCAGAATAGCAGTCCCACCAGATATCCCCTCATCCAATCTGCTCTCTCCCATATCTTCTCCCATACCCCCTTCAACTTTGCCATTAGGGCAAGGTGAATCTCTGAGCCCCACTGCCTGGACATCTTATGAAACATTTAATTTTAAAACTTCGATTTTCAGATCCATTCCCTTCCTCCCTTGTCACCCACTCCCTCTGAGAAGATAAGCAATTCAGTATGTGTTGTACATGTATAGCTATGCAAAACATTACCATAGTAGATATATTGTAAAAGACTGCTTATATTTCCCTCCCACCTATCTCACCTCCCACCTGGTCCATTCCCTACTTTGATCCTGTCCCTCTTTGATAGTGGGTGCTTCTAACCTCCCCTCTCCCCAGAATGCCCTCCCCTCCATCATCCCCCCTCTCATCCCCCTTTCCCCTACTCAGGAGAGTGAGTGAGAGTAAGATATTCCATTTAGTATGTATGTGATTCTCTCCTTGAGCCAACTTCAATGAGAATATGCTTTTGCATTTTTACCTTCCTGTTCTTCCCCTCCCCTGCAACTTCTTCCCCTTGCCTCTTCTACATGAGATGGTTTGCCCTACCCTGTCTCTCTCCATCTCCTCTTGCCACTTCCCTCTCTCACCTCTTTACTTCACCCCTTGAGAATCATTCCTTCCTTGGGGCAGCTAGGTGGCCCAGCGAGCAGAGAGCCAGCCCTGGAGCCAGAAGGACCCGAGCTCGGATCTGGCCCCAGACACCCAACACACAAACAAAAACCCAGCCACATGAACCTGGGCAAGTCACCCAACCCCAATTGCCCTCCAAAAAAAATAATCATCCCTTCCCATCAAATTCAACCTGTGCCCTCTATCTATGTATACCTGTGAACATATGCCATGTACCCTTCTTCAATTATTTTCATAATGAGAAAGGTTTCATCAAACACGATTATTGTTTTTCCATGTAGGACTGTAAATAGTCCAACTTTGATAAGTTCCTTTTGATTTCTTTTCCTTGATTGCCTTCTCAAGCATCTCTTCCTTCTTGTGTCTGAATGTCAAATTTTCTATTCAACTCTGGTTTTTTCATCAAGAATGCTTGAAAGTCCTCTATTCCACTGAATGACCATATTTTCCCCTGAAACAAAATACTCAGTTTTGCTGGGTAGGTGACCCTTAGGTTCATTCCCAGCTCTTTTGCCCTCTGGAATATCATATTCCATGCCCTTCTATCCCTCAATGTAGAAGCTGCCAGGTCCTGTGCCATTCTGATTGTGTTTCCATAATATTGAAATTGTTTCTTCCTGGCTGCTTGTAGTATTTTCTCCTTGATCTGGGGATTCTGGAGCCTGGCTATAATATTCCTGGGAATTTTCTTTTGGGGATCTTTTTCAGGAGGTGATCTGTGGATTCTTTCAACCTCTATTTTGCCCTCTGGGTCTAAAACATCAGGGCACTTTTGCTTGAGAATTTCTTTAAGGATGATTTCTAGGTTCTTTTTTGATCATGCCTTTCAGGTAGTCCAATGATTTTTAAATTATCTCTCCTGGATCTGTTTTCCAGGTCAGTGGTTTTTTCCATGAGATATTTCACATTGCCTTCTATTCTTTCATTTGTTTGAATCTGTTTAATAGTATCTTGATTTCTCATAAAGTCACTAGCTTCCATTTGCTCCAGTCTAACTCTGAAGGAATGAATCTCCTCAGTGAGCTTTTGAGATTCTTTTTCCATCTGGCAAATTCGACTTTTTAAGGCATTCTTCTCCTCATTGCCTTTGTGAGCCTCTTTTGCCATTTGAGTTAGTCTATTTTTTAAGGTGTTATTTTCCTCAGTCAGGCTGTTGACTGTCATTTCATACTTTTCTTGCATCTTTTTCATTTCTCTTCCCAAATTTTCCCCCACTTCTCTTATCTGCTTCTTAAGGTCCTCTATGGCCTGTAGCCAGCTTGTATTTTCATTTGGGGCTTTTGGTGCAGGAGTTCTGACCTCACAGTGCTCCTCCATGCTTTGAGCCTCTTTGCCCCTAAAATAGGAGTCCAACTTTGAACTTTTCTGTTTATTTTGTTTCGTTTGCCTAGGCATATTTCCACTTAATTACTTGATTTTTGGGCTTGTTGCCACAGTAGGACTCTGCCACCAGACAGGGGAGCTTCCATCCCAAACGTGGGGTCTTCACAACTTCCGCCAGTTGGGTGGCCTCTGTAAAGCCTCCACCCACTCTGACAAGTTGCATACCCACCCCAAACTTCCCCCCCAGACCACAATCCAGATCCAGGCAGTTTAAAGCAAAAGCAATTAACCCCCAGACTGATTGCTGGATCTTCCTACAGTTCGCAGACCAGGAGTTAGAGCCACTACTGACGCTGCAAAATGGCTTTTGTGCAGCTGTTTCTTCAGCAGCTTTTTGCCCCCAGGGGAGGAAGCCACGTGTTCCCCAAATACTGGTCCCAAAGTCCATAGGGCACTAACCTATCACTTTGTCCTAGGCATATCTGTGCTGATAATTCTGGAATCGCCACAGTTGCTGGTGTTCTGGGGTTCCACCAGCTGGCTGAAGGCCCGGCCACCCTGGGGCTAAAACCGTGGACCTGGGCTCGGCTTTGCGGGCTGTGCTGTAGGTTCCCAGTGAGCTGTGCTGCCTGCTCTCAGAGCGCTGCGCTGGCTGCTCCCTGCAGGGCTGCTGGGCTGTCCTCAGCAGGAGGTTAGCTTCTCTGTGCGGTTCTGTGGGTGCTGTGGCTCCAGAAGTTGTTCGGAGCTCCCTTTCACATTGTTTGAAATTTGTGTGGGGTAGAGCACATTGGAAATGCTGTTTCTACTCTCGCAACTTATATTCTTAAAGAGAAACAGAGGTCATTGAGAGGTTAAGGGATAATTGGTATGTATCAGAGACAGGTCTTGAATAAAGGTCTTCCTCACTCTGAAGCCTGCTCTCCATCAACTACCCAAAACTTCCCCTCATTAATGAATTAAAATATTAAGAATTAAACTTCAAGTATTACAATAATTACCTCAAAATATCTAAAGTAATGGCATGCATAAGACTAACTAGTCTCTGTTTCCATTGAGAACCAACTACAAAAAAAGTGACCATAGCTTTCAGGAAGTTTATTGAACTCTAAAGATAAAAGTAATGGAGAAATATAAAGAAGGAAAGTATTGGTAATAACTTTAGTTTTTCTTGGAAATTTGATCTTCAAGGAGGTCCTGAAAATATTTCTGAAGTATATATAGTTCATATTTTTGCTGTCTCTTCCCCTATATCTCAAATGAAATGACCTGACTATTTCTTTTGATACTCCTAGGCCTCCTAATGTTTATTAAATAATAATGACAATCTTACTTATCTCTCAATTTAATTGAATTTGTGAACTATTTTCAGGTGTGTCCATCACTGTTATAGCTTAGGATGCTAAAAGATTCCCCCTCCATGAATATGCATTAGAGTTCAAACAAATAGTAAACAGTTGTCAGCCATCCAAAGAAGGGAAGGAAGGAAGGAAGGAAGGAAGGAAGGAAGGAAGGAAGGAAGGAAGGAAGGAAGGAAGGAAGGAAGGAAGGAAAAGGAGGAAGATTCATGGTGATCTACATCTGTCAAATATATTTTATAGGTCTTTTGCTAGCTTGACCATTTTTAATATTCATTAGTTCATTATTTTAATGCATGTAGAATTAATTAAAATGTAGATTTTTTTCAAGAAACTGAAGATGGTTGACAAATAGGCATGTTGATTTCATTCCATGGTTATATTTTCCATTTTGCCTAATTGATCAGTGTTCTGAATTCTTCTTCATTCTGAATTTACACACACCTGTTTGTTTTTCTCATTTTCTGTGAGGTATTTCTTCCTCTTTTTTCTGAGGCACACCCCTATTCTGCCAGTTACATTTATTGCAGATGTAACCCAAGCATTCAGTCCATCATCTTAAGAAAAAATAACTGAAATTGGCTGCAGACTCTAGAAGTCTCATTAAGTTGAATATTTCACTTCAACACTTTTGAGAAATTAGATCCAAAACTTTCTGATTGCTCTGGTCTTATGCTAGTAGGAGGGATCCTTTCCCTGGGGCACTCGAAGTACTATCAATCCCAGGAAGACTTGCTGTGGCAGCATAATAAAAGAAAGACAGTGATGGGCCTGAATCACTAGAAAGCTTGTGAGAGTTATTTCTCTGCCCCTTCAGTCAGAGGACACTGGTCCCTCCACTCAACTGCCTTACAGCAGCTGCTTTATGAATTAATAAACTTCACTATGAATATGCACCCAAGTCCCACATTAATAATTCAAGTAGACCTCAATCAGGGTGCTACATATGCAAACCAGTAAATCGAGGTTAGGCCTGTCTTAACTCTTATTTGGGAAGCCAAGCTAAAAGAAGGAAAGTAATATTGTGATTTTTCTCCCTTGCAACAAGGAGAGTGAAACTGGATTCTGAGAAAGTAATGATGAGAGTTATGTTTCAAAACAAAAAAGTAAAATATAGTAACATTGACAAGAGTCACTTAAAACTCCCAAACTACTCTTTGGGGACAGGACCTGAGGCTTTAGTAATGTTAAGAATCTAGTCACATCCTCTGCTAACTCAGAAACAGAGCTGTCAAATACCTGGAAAGGCTTTTACTTTGACCAGCTAAGAATATAACTGAAATTTAAATGAATAGAACTAGAGATGTGTAAAAAGTTTAAAAAAAAGGAAAGCACTATATAGACCTTGCATATAGTCCAAGAATACAGGAGTTGAAATGAAGAGACTCCTCCAATGTAAAAAGTAGCAAAGATCAAAACCATGCCCAGCTCCTGGAATCACAGAATATTAGAGCTAAAGGGGGACTTTGAGACTATAGAGGCCAAATCATCTATTTTATAGATGAAGAAATTGAACCTAGGAAAACAAAATTCTCAGTTCAATTTCTTTTTTTTTTACAAAGGAGGAAACAGATACTCAGAGCTATGCTGTGCTTTGGCCAAGGTTACACAGGCAGTAAGTTGTAGAGCTGGATTTTGTACCCCGACTATTGGAAATATGGAAACTTCTACATCTGGTACTCTTTCCAGATCCATTGTCATCTCTTTATAACACATGTTCATGCTATTTCTACTAAACCATAATACCCCTTAATTAAGTCTATTGGAATATGATTATCTTTAGTCTGCTTCGGTATTAAAATTAGTTAAAGAAACATAATAACTAACACTGTTGTAGTATTTTAAGGTTTACAAGTCACTTTCCTGACAGCATCTCCATGAGAGAAGTACTAAAAGTATTAGCCTTATTTTACAAATGAAAAACTCAGGCTCAGAGAGGTTATTCATTTGCTAAAGATTGTACAGCTAGTAAGTAGCAAAGCTGTGATTCCAGCCCAGGTCTCTCTTGACTCCAAGTCCAATATTCTTTTTGCTAGGTCCAGCTTTCACATTCATTTTATACAGATTACTAAAGCTCACTTGTGTTCTTGGAAATATATGGGTAGAAAAAGTCATTCTTTAAACTTTTAACTTGTAACAGATTATTTTATAGAGTGAATTGTGGATTGATTTCTTTGATAGCAAACTGGGATGTGTAGCTTCAAAATGCAGTTGGCCTTTGAATTTCCTCCTCTGCCAAGAGATATGATTGCCATTGGCCTTTACTTGAAATGTATAGCTGTGATGATCTCTAGTGTTTCCTGTAGAATATTGATCTTATAACCCCTTATTGAACTGTGTGTGATCATGCTTATGGGAGGTGGACAGTTGAAGTTCTTTCAATACTTGAAAAAGATTAAGTCCTGTGTTTAAATTAACCATTGGAGAAACCCCACTTTCTGAAAGGAGAGAATTATTTTCAAACCCTTGGAAGTTTTTGCTTGGGGATTCAGCCTTCAGGTATGGATTTGACTACAGAACTTCTGAGATTCTTTCAATATCTAAAATGCTCAAGTATTGTTAGCCTCTCATCAGAGGAAGAAAACATAAAATCCCCCTTCACATTCTCTCCTTGAAAGCATGTACTTTAAGATTCTCAAAGATGAACAACTCCCATCCCCTGAATCATACTGCATACAGGTGGCATTAAGCATCCGTGATAGAGGTAGTTAGAAGGAAAGAGTCTTCTGGAACCTTTTGGACACTACCCACCTACTGTGCTTTTGCCTGTGTGATGATTGCCAAATAACTGGTTGAGTTTGTTTCCATTCTGTCCCTTCTACTCATTCTAATCAGTATTTCTCAGATAAATTCACCTGTAGTTGCTATCTACACAGTAATGGTGTGGATTCATTATAAGTAAATTTTTATACACACATACATGCACAAATATATATGTATGTATATGTGAATATATGTGTATGAATATATATATTTATATATGAACACATAATTATAAACACATGTAAATATAGATATTAATATTTGTATATGTATATATAGGTGTGTGTTTGAGTGTATATGTATATATACATACACAGAAAACTTTCTTCACAATCATTTCTTAAGACACCCTCAACTATGTGGATATATGTATACACACATATATACTACATAATTCATATACCCCGTCATATATATATATACATATATATATATACACATACATATATACACAAATCTATATCTATATACACACAAAGACGACATACATTTACCTTTAAGGGACCATCTCAGTGTAATGCACATACCACAAAGAAGTCAGAAATAGAAAGATCCCAGATTTGCTAAAATATTTATAGCAGTACTTTTTTTTCCCTTGCTGTAGCAAAGAACTAAGACACCCATAAGTTGAAGAATGCCTAAACAAGTTATGGTACATGAATAGAATTAAATACTACCATACTTTGAAAATAACCCTAACAATATAAATAATACAGAGAAACATAGAAAAATATATGTGTGTATATACAGACATATAATACATATATACATGCACACACACACACACACACACACACAAACACCATTTGATGTATGTATACTGATACCATTTCAGAGCAAGACTGAAGATTGAGAAAATATCATTAGATTTGATGATTAAGAGATAAATCAGTAACTTTGGAGAGATCAATTTCAGTGCAATGTTGAGGCCACAAGTCAGACTGTAAGAGGTTAAGAAGAGAGTGAGGGGAGAGATATTGGAAGCTTTTCTGAGGATTTAGCCAGAAAGAGCAGAAGAGTCATGCAAAAATAGTTAGTGGGAATTGAAGTATCAATTAATGTTTTTTTTTTTTGAGAACTGGGGAAATATGAGCATATTTATTGACAAAAAAGAAATGGCAGGAAAAAATGCCTTCAGACACCATTGTTTTTTGGGAGAGGGAGGGAGTTGGGTATGGAACTATAATTTTATCAATTACCATTTTATATGAGCCTTTAAAAATCAGAGGAAAAGACACATTGCCAGAGTTGGTTTTATAAGGTATCTAACAGGCTCAAATATTCAAATGGACCTATGACTTCACTGGTATCTGCATTCCATCTAACAGTAAAAATAGCAACCCACCCATGCTTGCCTAGCTCATGTGACTTCTATCTGTGTCCTCCCACTTGGTTTCCCACTAACTTAACCAAGACTACTGTAAAGCACACAGGTTATCTAGTGGCTAGGTTTCACTCTTATGATGTAGCCAGCAAACATTTTTTTTTGCTCATGCATGTGTGGTTTTGTAGTTTGTAGACATAGATTTGAAAGGAACTTTAAAGATCACGCAATTCAACTCTTCTATTGTACAGATGAACAAATGCAGGTACAGAAGGGCTAAATAATTTGTCAATAGTCACAGTTAGAAAATGTCAAAGGTGGAATTTGAACACAGTTCATCTGACCCCATAGCTAAGATTTTCCAATATACCACATATTACCTGGCTTTCTTCACAGAATTTCTCTCTCTCTCTCTCTCTCTCTCTCTCTCTCTCTCTCTCTCTCTCTCTCTCTCTCGGGAATTCTCCATGAAGAGAATCTAGAAACTTATCCTTTAGAAGCTGGAAGGCAGAAGACTAGTCATTCTCTTCTCTTAAGCTCTCATCAATACTTCCCTTATAGCACAGGGGTCTGGGAACCAGCAGTGCAGCATGCAGAGCGCAGAGGGCCAAGCACAGCTGAGCACCTGAGTCACGGTTTTAGCCCCAGGGTGGCAGGGCCAGCAACTGGCTGGAGAAACACCAGAACACCAGCAGCTGTGGCGACTCCAGAATTATCAGCATAGACATGCCTAGGACAAAGTGAGAGGTTAGTGCCCTATGGACGTTGGGACCAGTATTTAGGGAACACATTGGCTTCCTCTCCTGGGGGCTAGAAGCCACTGAGGAGACACACCATTTTGGAGTTTTCAGAGGCAGCTCCAGATCCTGGCCTGCAAACTGTAGGGAGATCCAGCGATCAGTCTTGCGGGGTAATCACTCTTGCTTTAACCTCCCTGGATCTGGATTGTGATCTGGGGTGGAGGTCGTGGGTGGGTTTCCAGCTTGCCAGAAACAGAAGTTGGCCCCACACACGTATGGGGAGAAACTTCCTGTCTGGCACCAGGCCATACTTTGGCAACAAGCCCAAAAGTCAAGTAAGTAGCAACATGCCAAGGCAAAGGAAACAAATTAAACAAAAAAATGCAACCTTAGACTCCTACTTTGGGGGTAAAAATGATCAAAGCAGAGAGAGAGAGGAAGACTGTGAGGCCAAAAGTCCTGCTCCAAAAGCCCCAGGGGAAAACATGAGCGGGTTGCAGGCCATAGAGGACCTTAAGAAGGACTTTAAAAATCAAATAAGAGAAGTGGAGGAAAAATTGGAAAGAGAAATGAGAAGGATGCAGGAAAAGTATGAAATAAGGGTCAACAGCCTGACTGAGGAAAACAACACCTTAAAAAAATAGACTAACTCAAATGGCAAAGGAGGCTCAAAAGGGCAATGAGGAGAAGAATGCCTCAAAAAGTCGAATTTGCCAGACGGAAAAATAATCTCAAAAGTTCGTTGAGGAGATTCATGCCTTCAGAGTTAGACTGGAGCAAATGGAAGCTAGTGACTTTATGAGAAATCAAGATGCTGTTAAGCAGATACAAACAAACGAAAGATTAGAAGGCAATGTGAAATATCTCATGGGAAAAACCACTGACCTGGAAAATAGATCCAGGAGAGACAATTTAAAAATTATTGGACTACCTGAAAGCCATGATCAAAGAAAGAACCTAGAAATCACCCTTCAAGAAATTCTCAAAGAAAACTGCCCTGATGTTTTAGATCCAGAGGCAAAATAGAGGTTGAAAGAATCCACCAATCACCTCCTGAAAAAGATCCCCAAAAGAAAACTCCTAGGAATATTATAGCCAGGTTCCAGAATCCCCAGATCAAGGAGAAAGTACTCCAAGCAGCCAGGAAGAAACAATTTCAATATTGTGGAAACACAATCAGAATAGCGCAGGACCTGGCAGCTTCTACACTGAGGGATTGAAGGGCATGGAATATGATATTCCAGAGGGCAAAAGAACTGGGAATGAACCCAAGGGTCACCTACCTAGCAAAACTGAGTATTTTGTTTCAGGGGAAAATATGGTCATTCAGTGGAATAGAGGACTTTCAAGCATTCTTGAGGAAAGAACCAGAATTGAATAGAAAATTTGACATCCAGACACAAGAAGCAAGAGATACCTGAGAAGGTAATCAGGGAAAAAGAAATCAAAAGGAACTTATCAAAGTTGAACTATTTACATTCCTATATGGAAAAACAATAATTATGACTGATGAAATCTTTCTCAGTATGAAAATAATGGAAGAAGGGTGTATGGTCATATGAATACATATGTGAATGTGTATATATATGTTTACAGTTATACATGGATAGAGGGCACAGGTTGAATTTGTTGGGAAGGGATGATACTTAAAGGGTGAAATTATGAGGTGAGAGAGGAAAGTCTCATGAGGAGATGGGGAGAGACAGGGTAGGGTAAACTATCTCATGTAGAAGAAGCAAGGGGAAGTGGCTGCATGGGAGGGGAAGAATAGGAAGGCAAAAAGGCAAAACCACATTCTCATTGAATTTGGTTCTGGGAGAGAATGACATACATACTAAATGGGATATATCAACCTGCAGCAGAATAGGGGGAAGGGAGATGAGAGGAGGGACGATGGATGGGAGGGCATCCTTGGGGAGAAGGGAGGTTGGAAGTACCCACTATAGAAGAGGGACAGGGTCAAGCAGGGAATGGACCAGGTGGGGGGTGGGATGAGTGGGAGGGAATTATGAGCTGCCTTGTACAATATATCTACTATGGTAATGTTTTGCATAGCTAGACATGTACAACATATACTGAATTACTTATCTTCCCAGAGGGAATGGGTGACAAGAGAGGAAGGAAATGGATCTGAAATTCGAGGTTTTAAGGCTAAATGTTTCAAATATATAAAAATACTATTAAAAAAAATACTTCCCTTATATAGGTAGGGAACACTGACTCATGAACCTCCACCAAAGAGAGGAATCTTATGCAAATAGCTTTGAGCCTGGGGCTAGAACAGGAACTAGTAAAATAACTTTCAAATCATAGCACTGTCAGTTTGATTGACATTTACATTGATGAAGTGGACACACAGACCAAAGCTACAAATCTCAATCCTATTCACTTTCTGACATCAATATTTAAAATGTACAGCATTTATAAGCATGTCTATAATTCTAGCATTGTATTTCAAGGAATAGTTTAAAATCTATCATTCTTACTTTCTTCCTAGTTTATGTACGTAGACACATTAGTGTGCTATTAGAAATAGAAAGCTGGCTTAAATCTAGACAAGACAAATACTGTCCTTCTTGGACATGCAGTACAGTGAGAAGAATACTGACTGGAGGCAGAAGACCTGGGACCAAATCCAGGCCCTGCCATTGTCTGTGTGACCTTTAGCAAGCTACCCAACCTCTGAGCAAAGCTCAGGTTTCCTCATCTGTGAAATTACACATTTTAACTAGATAACAACTAAGATTTCTTTTACCTCTGGTTTTTATGATCAATTTCTCTGTCAAACTTTAGAACACGAGCCTAGCCTCACCATTTTTGCCTGTGCTCTTTTTCATAGCCCACAATTTTCATAGAAATACATGACCATGTGCTCCTTTTAGCACATTCAAGGAGTCTACTCAACTTGGAATCTTTTCTTTTTAGCAGTCATACATCTTGGCATATTGGATGAAACAACTAACATTCTCACAGGTCTTTCTTCAAAAAAACAGCAGTTTATTTAGCAGGAGGAATTAAAATATACATTGATCTTTGGCAAAAACACGTGAGTTATTTTTTTTCATCAAAATGACAATTATCCCAACAGGCAACTCTTTAAAATTCAATTCAACAAACATTTAAAAGTACCTACTATGTATGAGGCCCTTAGATGGTCAACGAAGACATAAAACAAAACCAAAAATGTGTCATGTCAAGGAATTTGAATGTTATTGGGGTTATATGTGGATATATATTACATATCTTTACATAAGTAAATATAAAGGATGAGGGTACAAAGGAGTTGGGCATGTAATTTCATTAGGATAGGTAACTCACAGAAATAAACTTCCTGTTTGCCTTCTTCATGACTTAGAATACTAGAGCTACCTGTTATATTAAAGGCTTAATTGACTCTAGTATCTTTGCCAAGAAAGTCTCAAATTGGGTCACAAAGACTAATCTACTAAATAACAAGAGTAGTCACACAGCCAACATATGTGAGAGGTGGCAATTGATCCCCAACTTTTCTGAAGCTGAAGTCAGTTCTCTACTATGATAAAATAATACAGAATAATAATTTCAAAACAAAGAGCACCTCCATGTATTAGAAATTTCATTTCAACAACTTCCAAGAGTAAATGACCCTTCACAGAGATTCACAGACAAGGTATACATACATATTAATTATATAAAGCAGACAAGCAGTCAAACAGTTCTGGAGAGGGAGGAGTTCACAAACGCATGCACACACACACACACACACACACACACACCCCAAAATTTCTGAGTGGGAAAAACATGAGATTTTCTACATATTTTAGTATTCAGGAAGAAGAAAAGGGGAAGGAGAAAATGCCTTTAGAACAAATCTCTAAGGCAAAATGAGTGTGCAGAAAGAAAAAAAAATAAAATGAGATAAAATGATTCTTTACAAAGTGCGAAACAGAAGCAAGAGTAAGAGATGCTCTTGACATAATGGCAAGAAATAAAAAGTCACTTCTTTTTCCCCCTGTCATTATCAGTGTCAAGGGAAGGGAGACAGATACATGACAAAGGTAAAGCAACAGGTGATTTGGCCTAGTGGCTGCATGTTTCCTCCCCACAGTAGTCCAAAGACTTCCATCCCTATGCCTCATTGTCTTTTGTTGGCAAAAAGTCTCTACAAAAGAAGGAAGATCAAAGAGGGAAAAGGGGAGGAAGAATAAGATGAGTGAGAAGAGGAGAGAGAGGGAGAGGAAGAGGAAGGAGAATCATGAATACAAATTCTGAATTATTTTGTGTGTTTATCTTAAATTTAATGATTTCAGATGTATGTTACATGGGGGAAAAAGAAACAAGGAAACAAAATGAAACAAAAGAAACATGAGACAGCTTTCAAGTAATATACCATTGATATAAAGTTAAATTCAAAAGTATTTTGAGTAACAAAACCCATTGGTATGGGCCTTTCTCTTCAGGTTAGTGCCCTGGAAAAATGTGAGGTAGAATTAGCCAGAGAAAGAGAAAGGAGAGATCTACTCTCTTTCTAGGCATTTTTCCTCAAGTCTTACAAACAATGATGAAATAGCTTCAATTAGAAGCATGACAAAGCCTTGTTTCTCTCCTATTGTATTTTTAAATTCACTACTTTGAATAAAATTATACCTATAATGAATTCTAATTAACAATTAACAAAGTCAAATGCAAACCAATTTCATTTTTATGTAGAAAATTTAAGAAAATGGTGACTTTAGATGTACTTTGATTCCTTTGGTGAAAATATGTTATTTAAATTGTAAAATATCCAAATTAAAAAAAATCTAGCAGCCAAAACACTATCCAATTCTGTCCATTCATATTGAAAATGTACATGATAAAATATTATTTCCAGAATTTTATGTTCTGTATTCAAAGAAAATCTAGTTTCAATTCTAATCATCTGAAATATTGTTCTCAATGAAATTTTATCTCTTTGTCACTGACATTTTCAACTCTTGCTCCCTACTATCCTGTTCATGGCTCTATCCCCTTACACAGTCAAGGTCAGAAGTATATTAATCAAGTCACAACCCCAAGGCCTTTTGTTCAAGGTAACTTGCTGAAAAAAGAAATGGCAAATTCTAAGCCAAAATACATGAACACATTGCTGTACACATTTAAATACCCCCCCCCCCACCTTCTTACATCAATTCCAGCTTTCCAGTGCTTGGATTTATTTGATCCCAGTAGTCTTTCTCCATTCTCACCATTATCTTTTTGACTAGTGGACATAAGATTTAACCTTTTCTTTTTTTCTTGTCCAACTATTCTGTCCACCCTTTCCAGTGTAGCCTTGCTTCAGTTCATCTCTCTGTTCTCTGTGTGAATAATTGACTTCACTGACTCTTTTCTCAGAGAACAGCTGCCTCTTCTAAAACATGGTCAAAATATCCCATCATACTTCCCAATTTCCAATTTAATTTCCTAACTCAGGATGGGAAAATCACTTCCTCTGCTCCCCCTTTCTGTTTCTCTTTGTGTCAAATCATCATGGGTTTAATTCCTATGCCATAGAGGCTACCATTTTTTCTTTTTTTTTATCAACCTGATGGATTAGTCAGTCAGTTCTTGGCTTTGAGTAAAGAGGTGCAGAGGACCACTAAACTAGAGAAATAAAAAGTGAAGCAAGGTTTATTACAGGGATATATAGGAGCAGGTGCCAGCTAGCAGCCCCTTGAGTCCAGTCATCACAGACCGTGACCTGGTAACATTAAAAGATGGCTGATTACTGGTGTGTGGGGAGGAATGAGGGGCCTTTCAATAAACAAACAACTGAAAATGAATCACAGCAGTCAGGACTATTGGTCCATTCACTGAAGGGTTCAAAATAACTCTCAAGAGAGAAGTTTTATGCCCCTTTAGGGACAGGATGCAAAGGTATTATACAGCTGTAATTCACTTCTTTTTTTGTTTGTTTTTTCAATGAGGCATATTTCTTGAAAGTAGAGAAATTCACTGATCATATGATTGTGATCTTACAAAAGATCATAAATAGAATGTAAGTTACTTGACATCAGGGATCATTTCATTTTTTTAAAATTCCCATCACCCCAGTTCCTAGCAGAGTGACTGGTGAATAGCTGCTGTTTAATAAATACTTATTGCTTTCTTGATTGATTGATAAGATTTTTATCATTACTTCAAGGGGAAATCTTCTCTAGGTTGACCTTTCACAGAGCATCTTTAAAGAGGCATCAATAGCTGGCAGAAGCTGTCTCCAGTCAACAGAAACCTAATTTTAAAAAAAAGCCTAACTGTAAGGCCTATGAAATGTGACCCTCTAAGAGAAGATGGTGTGGGGTGGAAGGAGATGAGGAGGGAACCTTGTGGGAGCTTAGGATGAGCATTGTATGGCAACCATATTGTTGAATATGGGATGAATATAGATTGAAAAAGGATTTTCATTTTATTCTAGAAGTAATAGAAAAAAGTACTGACCTGGTCAGATCTGAGACTTATGAAGATTGTTTTGACAGCTGTGAAGGATGCAGACAAGGCAGTAAATTAGAAAGAAAGCGACGTATTTAGGAGACAATAGCCCAGGAAAAAATGTTTGGGGCCTAAACTAGAGCAGGGTCTGTGAGTGTTATGAAGGGAAGAAAAGATAGTTTTGAAGGTAGAATCAAAATGACTTGATGTACTGAATGAATAGTATGGAGAAGGCAGAAGGAAGTGTCAGATAATTCCAAGACTATAATCCTAGTTGACTGGGAAGATTATGGTGTCCTTCATAGGCTTTTAGAAGTTTGAGGAGTTAAATATGGGAGAAAGGGGATGAAATCTATTCTGAACTATATTAGTTTGAGATTTTGATGAGATATCCAGGTGAAAATGGGAAGCAGGAAATTCGGAAAAGGGATTGGAGTTCAGGAGAGTGATATATAGATTTCCAATATGAAAATCATTTAAGGCCATTATGTGTAAGACATTGTAGTAGTCACTAGGGATGTGGAACACAACTTCAAGATATTCCTGCTAAATAACTTAATCTAAGACAGTCTACCCAACCAACTTTGGTTTTTGCTGCGATGAGTTTACATTTTATTGGGGTCATCTGATAATTAAATTGATGTGAATAGATGGGAATATTAAGAATCTGTAAAATATATTGGAAAAAATAGCTTACCCAGAGTCAAATCTCAAGGTGATATTGATATTTACAGACGAAGAGATGGAGAATAAACCAGGAAAGGTCACATACATAATGTTAAAATTACCAAAATATTGTACTCTGTGTTTTAGGCACAAGACTGCTAGAAAAAAAAATAATTTAATGGTGATCTAATGTCCAAGCTATTTCTGGAGTAGATAAAGGAATGTCAAGATTTGGCATAGTTTTAAAGATATTCTTCTGCCTCTTTCTTTAGCAAGATGCTTTTAGGCAGCATTTATAGTCTATTTAAAGAAGGAAAAAAAATCACAATACCTAAAAACACAGATTTTAACATTACAGAACAGTTGAATAAAACAGTTACCATCTCATTCCTTCCTTGTCCATTCCTTTCAAGGGGGACTCTTCCTAGAAATCAATATTATGATTCTTTTCTTAATAATAGGACACTTGTAGGCACTGGGGTATAGAAATCCATCTTGTCCTCCTAGAAAGTTGGAGGGGTGAGGGAGGATATAAGAGAGAAAAGATTGGAGGAAGGGGTATTTAGTAGGCTCATTATTTGGGGGTTTGGATAGGGGAAAGATGGGGAGAAAAATTTGTAACTCAAAATCTTGTGGAAATCAATGTTGAAAACTAAAGATAAATAAATACATTGAAAATTTTTTTTGAAAAAAAAAAAAGAGAACACTTGCTATTGAATGGAATCTAAGGCACTTCTCTTTACTAGATTTTAGACCAGCCACTTCTAGGGATCTACCTATAATGCCAAGCAAAAGCAGCTTCCCAGGGGACTGCTGCTGTGAACAATCTTCAAGGTTCTGATTATAAGCATAGTGAACTCTCCATTTATCTGGTAACAAATTAAGGCAAAATATTCACAGAAAATCAAAATACAGCATTCACCATGTCACAACTCAACAACTTAACACTAAAATGGACATGTAGTTTTCATCAAAGTGGTCACATAGTTATAAGCAAAGTATATTCACTTAGTAACTCGATCGTTTAGTGAGTACTCAATTCAATCGCAAAGTACAAAAGTTAAAGTTCTCTTTTAAAAAAGGTGCATTCATTTAGTCAATCACAAAGCACAAAGGCCATTCACCTCTAGGTCACAACAAGGTTGCGATATCATCAGTCAGCATTAAGTACCCCAGGAGAGGTCTTTTCATCTTGACCCAAGGCATATTCTCAGTTTCCATGGTTGCCCTTCCCACAGTTTCTGTTCCTAGGAAGAAAAAGCTTAACAAAGCCACAATAACATTCATGCAATAACATTGTATGTTATCATATGTTACCATAAGGGTAACATAGCCGGAGTCATCATCAATTCACTTTCTTACTGTGAAATCAACCTAGACCCAACAACAAGGTCTGAGGCCTTTATCAACAGATGAATATGACAAAATAACATCAAAACAGACAGACAAAATAACAGCACCACAGTCATGCCTCCTCAGATCTTAGGAGCTCCTGGTGGCCTCCAAAAGTTCTGCACAGCTCCAACTGTAACTCAGAAGTTATGGGCAGCTCCAGCTGGCAGTTCACTCTCTCTCTCTCTCTCTCTCTCTCTCTCTCTCTCTCTCTCTCTCTCTCAACAACTCTGACTCCTGGCAATTCTCTTTCTCTCTGCCTTCAAAGTGCTGCTCCCAGAAGTTCTTTGGGCCTCTATCAGCTTGGGTTTTTCCCTATACACAGGACCAGTTTCTCCCTATTTGGCCTCATCTCATCACTTCAACATGTTCATCCTACTGTGGCATTCACAGGCTCTGGGTCTTAACACTTAACACTCAAACCAAGTGCTAAGTACCTGTTAGCTTACCAATACAAGGGGATCTTCAAATTCCATTACCATTACACTACCTCACAAGCTTATTGTGAGAATCAAGTGAAAAAATATGTGTAAAGAGGTTTGCAAGCTGTAAAGGGCTATATAAATATTAGTAATTATTATTAGTTAATGACTCTTAACTGATCAATGACCCCTCTTTTTTGACACAGTCCTCCATTATAAGAAATACGTTTTGAAGGAGTTGCAACAGGAGTATAGTTATAGAAGTTTCTGTTTGTCAGAAAATCCAAAGGACATATCTTCCTGAAATTTTCTAGGAAAAAGATTCAGTACACACTCTGCGTGCTTCATAAGGTGGGTCAATAAGCTCATTCATGGGGTAGGCTCCCCGTGAACCTTTCCCCGGTGATAATAGTCATTTGAAATATTGCCCTCTTTCTAATTGCATCACTCTGAATAAATTTTACCATCCCCCTTTTCCTGAATTCATATTGGTTATTTCTTAAGAAATGTTAGTATTATAAAACATTAATTTACCACAATTTATTTAACCATTCCCCACCATTTTTCTAGGATTTTTGGTACCACAAAAAGTTGCTATGAATGTTTAGGTATATATTAGGCCTTTCTTTGCATCTTTGGCCTCCTTGAGGTACATTTCCTCTTGTTAAATCACTAGGTCCAAAGAAATGAACAATTTATTGACTTATCTTAAATTATTCCAAATTACTTTTTTGAATGGTGGGACCAATTTATAACTCCACCACTGATATATTAATGTTTATGTATTTCCATATACATTCCCATATTGACTATTTCCATATTTGGTAATGTATTGGGTATGAGGCAAAACTTCAAAGTTTAAATGTGAATTTATATTATTAGTGACTTGGAACATTTTTTCCTCTCTTGCTTGTTAGTTTTTATTTCTTCTTTTGGGGAATATTTTTATCAATTTAATTTGTTTTTAAATCACCAACCTGTCACAATGTTAGTTTCTTTTTTGATAAAAAAGTTCCATTCTTTTACAATAGAAAAAGCTCTGCAATAAAGAAGAAAAAAAGGAATCAAAAAAAGTTCTCCTATGTCTGCAAAAAATAGGGGATACTTGCATTCTTTCTTTTGTCTTTATAAATTTGTTTGCTTACTTTTAGTTTACAATATTCAGTTCCACAAAGCCTTGAGTTTGAAATTTTCTTCCCCTCCATCTGCCACCCCCTCCACCATGGAAGCATGGAATAAAATATAGAATCTGAAAATACTTTCACATTAGACATTAGTCAGGTTGTAAAGAAGGATTGTATCAGATGGAATGAACAATGGGAAAAAGGAAACAAAACCAAACAAGAAAGAGAGCAAGTAGTTTGCTTCAGTCTGCATTAAAACTCTGTTCTTTCTAGTTCTTTCTCTAATGTAGACAACTCTTTCCATCATGAGCCTTTTGGAGTTGTCTTATAACCTTGCATTGCTGAGAAGAGTCCAGTCTATCAAAGTTGGTCATCACACATATGTTGTGTCTGTAATTGTATACAAATTTCTCCTGGTTCTGATCTTTTCATTCAGAATCAGTTTGTATAAGTCTTTCCAGGTAAATATGAAGTCCATCTGCTCCTCATTTCTCATAACACAATAGTATTCCATTACATTCATACACAACAACTTGTTTAGCCATTTCCCAATTGATGGGCATCCCCTTAATTTCCAATTCTTTCCCACCACTAAAAGAGCTGCTATAAATATTTTTATACATATGACTCCTCTTCCCAATTCTATGATCTCTTTGGGATGCAACACTAGAAGTGGTATTGCTGGGACAAAGGGTATACTTATGGCCCTTTTGGTATAGTTCCAGATTGCTCTCCAGAATGGTTGAATCAGTTCACAACTCCACCAACAATGCATTAGTGTTCCAATTTTTCTATATCCTCTCCAGCATTTGTCATTATCCTGTTTTGTCATCTTAAAAAATCTTACTGGGGAGATGTGGTACCTCAGAGTTGTTTTGATTTTCATTTCTCTAATCAATAGTGATTTAGAACATTTTTTCTTGTGCTTATCGACTCCTTTTATTTCATCTTCTGAGAACTGCCTGTTCATATCCTTTGACCATTTATCAATTGGGGAATGACTTGTATTCTTATAGTTTTGCCTCAATTCTCTGTATATTTTAGAAATGATACCCTTATCAGAAACACTGGTTGTAAAAATCCTTTCCCATTTTCCCTCTTCACTCTTAATCTTGGTTACATTGTTTTTGTTTGTACAGAAACTTTTCAATTTAATGCTATCAGAATTATCCATTTTGTATTTTATAATGCTCTCTAACTCTTGTTTGGTTACAAAGTCTTCCCTTCTCCATAAATCTGACAGGTAAACTACTCCTTACTTTTCCAGGACTGCTTACAATATCAGCCTTTATAAGTACATTGTGCACCCATTTAGACTTGATTTTGGTATATGGTGTTAGATATTGGTCTATGCCCAGTTTCTGCCATTACTGTATTCTAGTTTTCCCAGCAGTTTTTGTCAAATACTGAGTCCTTATCACAAAAACTGGGGTGTTTGGGTTTATCAAACAGTAGATTATTATAGTCATTGACTGCTGAGACTCTTGTACCCAATCTATTCATTGATCCACTACTCTATTCCTCAGCCAGTACCAAGTAGTTTTGATGACTGCTGTTTTATAATACAGATTAAAATCTGGTATGGCTAGGCCACATTCCCTAGCATTTATTTTCATTAATTCCCTTGATATTTTGGACCTTTTTTTCTTCCAAATAAATTTTGTTACTATTTTTTCTAGCTCTATAAAGTATTTTTTTTTTGGTAGATTGATTGGTAGAGACTTGCATTCTTATATGTGTTCTTTTGGGTCAAACTTGGTCATTATAATTTTCCAGCATTCAGTGTGAATTGCTTAGTTGTTCTTATTACTTATACTCATATTTCTGTAGTCATTCAGAATAGTATATTCATAGTTTTCTTACTTCATATTAAATTAATTCATGTTTCTTTTTTCATGTTTTTCTTTATTTGGAATTTCTTAAAGGTAAGTATTGAAATTGTGGGAAGGCAGGCATATTCACTGTTGGTGGCAATTTGACTAGGTCAAAACCCCTCAGAAAATAATGTGAAATGATGTTAACAAATTTCACAACTTTGAAGGTGGAGATTTTATTACTAGCTATACACAAGAAGGCTAATGATGATTTGCCTATACTGGAAAAAAAAAAAAAACTTGACAACAGGACTTTTTCTTGCAGTAAAAAAGGACTAGATATGGAGTAGATTTCTATGAGTTAAGGAATGTCTAAACAAATTATGGTAAATAAATGGAATGGAAACATTGTACCATAAGAAATAATAATTATGAAAAAAACAGAGAAGCATGGGAAGTAGAGTAAGAAATGAGAATTGCCCTCAACATCTGTGTGACCAGCTAATGTCCTCATGTGAACCCTTTGTGTACATTACTTCTTTGCATGTATACCCTTTTCCTAGCTATAGAAGAGTAGGCTACCTACCTGCACTTGGGGACATCTTTTCTTGTCACTTTACTCTGTGCTTTGCTTAAATATCTTTCACTTTGAAAAAATGAAAATAGAAATTTCAGAAGGAACTGGATATAGAAAATTCAAACATGACAAAATAAATTAAATTGACATAAAGGCAATAGCTTGTTACTATTGTGAGAGTAATTTCAGAATCAGCCATTTCTATGCAGTGAAATGATTGTATGGTTAGAGCAAAGGTAAAAATTAACACCAAATTAGAAGAAAGAGAAAAAATGAGAAACATCCCACTTTAAAGTCACAATAACTCCAATGTGACCTATTAAGACTTAAAATTAGAAATATTATTACTTTGCTTAGTAATAATCAAAGGATTGCTGAACAAAGCTAGTTGTTTTATCCTTGAATATATGTGTGTATGTGTCTAATATTTAGTTGTTGCCATTTCTTAGAGATATTTAATATTAAAAAAAAACAACTAAAAAGAACCAAGGAGCCCAGAAATCATCTTAACTTACTAAAATTCATCTTCTTCAATAAAATAGCCTTACTTTCAGGTCCAAACAGTCCAGCCCTTGACTGGACAAATATCATGCCATCTAACTACTGGTCATTCCAAAGTCACAAGCTCCAGGATATCTAATTCAACCAATATCTCTTAGCATGAGCAGGAGGAACCTTTGAAGCTTGTATAACATGTAATTTGAATATAGACCATGAGGACATCACCACAAAGTACACATTGGCAAATAGAAGAGTAAAGATCCAGAAGGAAATGTGGGAAGAGAGGGGATCAAAGGATTTGACTTCATTAAGGAAAAAGTTAATCTTTTCCTCTGAGCCTGCACCAAAAAAGTAGAGGATGGGGAAGGTATTGAGAAATGTTGATATATAGAGTAAGGGAAATGAAAAAGTTTACAAGTGATAACATCAATTGTCATTTTTTGTTTGTTTGCTTGTGTCTTTTTTTTTTGTTTGTAAACTAATGAATTAAGTCATCTGCTGAGAAATAGGGAACTTAGAACAGTGCTAAGGAGAGAGATGGTCTGGAAAAGTCCATAGAGAGCTGATAAGAATGATGAAATTATTTCCATGAACTTGTGAAGCTTCAGCTGAGATTAGAAAATATAAATTTATAGTGGATCTAATCAATGTTAAGTAATTTGCGTGTCAATATGTATCTTCAACACTAGGAATGATCTAATTTTGGAGGTTTTCTGTATATGAATGTTAAAGGAACAAGAGAGTACAAAATTCAAGGTTGAAAGGCAGTTTTTGTTGAAAACCTACTTTACTATAGGTCCAGAATGTGAAAGGAAGAAGGTAGATAGGGATGAAAAATTGGAAGAAGCAGGAAGTAGAGATATTCTGGATGTTAAACAATCAATCAATAGACAATTGTTGAGCAATTATGGGATAGATTTAAGAGGAGGTTGATAAGAGGAAGAGATGAGAGGACAGGAAATTGTGTTCATAATAGGAAAATTCAGTTTGAGATCATGGAGGTGTTTGTAAAAGTAATGGAATTTAAAGATCCCCCTGTATTGGCTTGGTTTTCAGGTTTAGTAATACAACCCAGAGCTTGTGAATCCCACTTATGGGATGGACTTGTTGACATGAAAAGAGAGGGCTGAACTGGGAGGAGCTGGTGCTGTGGATTTGGAGAAAGCTTGAGCAGAGAGTGAGACAGAAGAAATTTTGGAGAGAGAGAGAGAGAGAGAGAGAGAGAGAGAGAGAGAGAGAGAGAGAGAG
This sequence comes from Gymnobelideus leadbeateri, assembly GCA_011680675.1. Classification (NCBI taxonomy): domain Eukaryota; kingdom Metazoa; phylum Chordata; class Mammalia; order Diprotodontia; family Petauridae; genus Gymnobelideus; species Gymnobelideus leadbeateri. The sequence goes on along the minus strand of WOXC01011192.1, from coordinate 39,094 downwards.
AGAGAGAGAGAGAGAGAGAGAATTGCTGAGGGCCAGCTTGAGCTGCCCAGGACATTTGAGAACTGCTACCCAGATCTGCCAAGGACTGAGGAGACATGGCTGTGATGCTGGGATTTTGTCTGTCTGTTTTGATGTTGTTTTGTCAGATTCATCCATTGGTGAAGGACAGTGCTGTTGTTGCAGAGGTCCTGAAAGCTTGCTGTTGGTTCAGAAGCCCTGAAGAAGGATTTTCTTGTTGTATGTTTACATAAATCCTGGAAGAGGCTCTTGCTGATATTTTCAGGGGTCCTGAGACTGTCCTGCAGGCAGAGAGTGAATTGATGAGGACATTGGCTATGTATCTTGTGGCTTTGTTAAGCTTTGTCTCCCCAGGAACAGAGATTGCTGAAAACTTGCCTCTGGTCAAGATGAAGAAAAGACCTCTCTTTGAGTATTAAATGATGTGATGATATCTTAACCTTGCTGTAGCTCAGGAGTACAAGGCCTTTGTTCTCTCCACTGCCTCTTTTGAGAAGGTGCTTGGTGTTAACTGATGATAATTGTAATTCGGTTATGATCCAAGGGTGGGAAACTTGACTGTTTTGTGCTCTGTGACTGACCAAATGAATATACTTTGTTTATGATTGGAAATTAATCTTAATCTCCATTTGAGAAATGAGACTTTGTGATTGACTAAATGAATATTCTGCCCAGGGTTGGAGTAGTACTTGGTAATTATTGAATTCACTGAATAAAATAGAGAGTTATTATGCTGTTATTCTGAACCTTGGAAGTTGCCTTTGCTTGGCATTACAGCATAACTATTTGAAGTGATAGTAAAATCAACCTTTAGGTAGTTGAACTAGAATAGAGATATAGGTCATGGGCATTGAAGAAGTTTTTGAGGGATCTTCAAACCAAACTCAATATGAATCTTATTGGAATATTGCCTTTTGTCTTCAAAATTTCATATTGAGAACTTTCTTCCTTCTTTAGTCAACTTCAACTATAGAATATCAAGTCACTTGACTCTACTTATTTGAATTATACTTCATCAAATTTTAAGATAGACCTCTCCATAGGCTTTATCACAAGTTCTGAGAATGAGGGATCTCTTCCCCCTAAATTTTCATCATTTTTTCTACTGAAAACAGTACTCTTAAATGATCAGAGTCAGACCCAAAAGAGTACTTGGAATTTCCTTTAACATTTGAAAAAATAGAGCCAGTGTTCCATTTGAAAAAATAGAGCACAGCCAAGGGAGCCAAGTAAAGGCACAAACTCACTGAGCTCTCCCCCAAAACCCTCCCAATACCTTTAAACGATGATTCTAAACAAATTCTAGTGTAGTCAACCCATTAAAAGACAGAGCAAAACAAATTTCCAGTCCAAGACAACTTAGAAGGTTAGCAGGGAAGGTCTGTTGCACCAGGGTTAGAGAGGAATACAGTCCGGCCCAGTTCATGCCAGCACAAACCAGCACACAACCCCAACACACCCAGAGCAAGCTTCAGTGTGACTGAATCAGCAGCAGCAGTAGTAGTGGCTGCTTGTGGAGCTATTAGCCCACAGATAGTAAGGGGATTGAACAACTGAGGCAAGAGTCTGTTGCTTTGCCCATACACCAATCCAGGTTGAAGTCCTGGGTGGAAGTCCCAGAGTGAGGAGGAGCACTAGCATAGCAGAGCTGCAGCTACGGTAGAGAAGGCACCTCTTCACAGTTACAGGGCAGAAAGGAGTGCCTGTGGTCACTCACAGACTAGAGCACAAACCAGGAGGGGAGTAAACACCTCTCTTTAGATCATACAACTTGGGAGAAATGAAAACTTACAGATCCCTAGAAGTGTCTCTGAAAATATATGCAAAAAATCCCTCTAATTTGGGACAGCATGCCCTCCACCCTGAAGCAGAGCCATACTTTAATAAACAGTTATAAGTCAAGTAATAAGCTGGGAGAATGAACAAACAATAGACAAAAATGCTGACTATAGAGAGGTACTATGGTGACTAGGAAGATTAAAACACACTCAGAAGAAGATAGCAAAGTCAAAGTTCCTACACTGAAAGTGTCCAAGAAAAATATGAATTGGTCTCAGACCATGGAAGACCTCAAAACAAATTTTGAAAAGCAAATAATAAATGTAGGAAGAAAACTGGGAAAAATGAGAGTGGTGCAAGAAAATAATGAAAAACAAGTCAACATCTTAATAAAGGAGACACATATACAAGCAATCACACACACACACACAATACTGAAGAAAATAACACCTTGAGAAACAGATTAAGTCAAATGGTGAATGAGGTCCAAAAAGCCAAAGAGGAGAAGAATGCCTTAAAAAGTAGAATGGGTCTAATGCAAAAGGAGGTCTAAAAGATCACTGAAGAAAATAATGCTTTCAAAATTAGAGTGGAGCAAATAGAAGCTAATGATTTTGTGAGAAATCAAGAAGCAATAAAGTGTAACCAAAAGAATGAAAAAAAAGGAAAACAATGTGAAATATCTCATTGGAAAAACAACTGACCTGAAAAATAAGTCCAGGAGAGATCATTTTAAAATTAGTAGACTACCTGAAAACCAAGATCAAAAAAAGGACCTAAAACATAGTCTTTCAAGAAATTATCAAGGAAAATGTCCCCTGACATTCCATAACAAGAGGGTAAAATAGAAATTGAAAGAATTCACCAATCACGTCCTGAAAGAGATTCCAAAAATGTAAACTTCCAGGAGTATCGTAGCTCAATTTCAGAGTTCTCAGGTCAAGGGGAAAATATTGCAAGCAGCCAGAAGGAAACAATTAAAGTACTGTGGTAGCACAGTCAATATAACACAAGATTTAGCAGCTTCTACATTAAAGAATTAGAAGTCTTATTATATGCCATTCCATAGGTTAAAGGAGGTAGAATTACAACCAAGAATCACCTACCCAGCCAAACTGAGTATAATACTTCAGGGAAAAAATGAACATTCAATGAAATAGAGGACTTTCAAGCATTCTTGATGAAAAGACCAGAGCTGAATAGAAAATTTGAATTTCAAATGCAAGACTCAAGAGAAGCATAAAAAGGTAAACAGGAAAGGAAAATCATAAGGGACTTAATAATGTTAGATTGTTTTCATTCCTACATAGGAAGATGACATTTGTAACTGATAAGACCTTTCTCATTATTTAGGGTAGTTAGGAGGAGTATGTACAGACAGTGAGCATAACAGTGAGTTGAATATGAAGGGATGATATCTAAAAATAAAATTAAGGGGTGAGGAAGGAATGTGCTGGGAGAAAGAGAAAGGAAGAGGTAGAATAGGATAAATTATCTCACATAAAAAAGGCAAGAAAAAGCTTTTACAGTGGAGGAAAAGTTGAAGAAGAAGAGTTGAGGGTGGAGGTGAGTGAAAGTTAACTCTCATCAGAATTGGGTCAAAGAGGGAATAATATACATACTCTATTGGGTATAGAAATCTATCTTACCCTACAGGATAGGAAGAGGGAAAGGGTATAAGAGTAGGGTGTCTGTGATAAAAGGGAGGGCAGATTAGGGAGAGGGTGGTCAGAAGCAAAACACTTCTATGGAGGGACAGGGTAAAAGGGGAGAGAAAATAGAATACATGGGGTGGGGGGAATAGGATGGAGGGAAAGACAGTAATAGTAACTGTGAAAAAAATTGAAGCAAATTTCTCTGATAAAGGCCTCATTTTTCAAACGTGTACAGAACTGAGTCAAATTTACAAAAATAAGAGCCATTCTCCAATTGATAAATGACCAAATGATATACTCAATTTTCAGATGAAGTAATCAAAGCTATCTATAGCTATAGAAAAAATAATCTTACTCAATATTGATTGGAAAAATGCAAATAAAAACAATTCTGAGGTGCTCATAACTATTAGATTGTCTAATAGGTCAGAAAAGGTAAATGACAAATGTTGGGGGGATGTGAGAAAAATGAAACATTAATGCTGAGTCAGTGGATTTGTGATCTGATTCAATCATTCTGTAGAGCAATTTGGAACTGTACCCAAAGGGCTTTAAAATCATGCATGCCTTTTGACCTAGCAATAACACTACTAAGTCTGTATCCTAAAATAGATAAAAAGCAAAAAAAAAAAAAAAAAGAAAATGACCTACACGTACAAAATATTTATAACAGCCCTTTTCTGGGGGAAAAGAATTAGAAATTGAAGGAATACCCACCAGTTGAGAATGACTACAAGTTGTATTATGAGATTATGATGGAATACTATTGTATTATAAGAAATGATGAGGAGGATGATCTCAGATAAACATGGAAAATCTTGCATGGATTGATGCAAAGTGAAATATACTATGTACAAAGTAACAGCAACATTGTAAGATGATCAGTTGTGAAGGACTTGACTCTTTACAGCAATACAACAATCCAAGACATCTTTAAAGGACTTATGATAAAAAAAAAATGCTATCCATCTCCAGAGAAAGAACTGATATTGTCTGAATACAGATTGAAGTATACTTTTTTGCTTTCTTTATTTTTCTTGAGATTTTTTTCCCTGTGTTTTCTTTCACAATGTGACTCTTATAGATATGTTTTACCTGAGTACACATGTATAATCTATATAGAATTGCTTGCCTTCTCAATGGGGTGTGTGAAGAGGGAATAAGGGAGAGAGTTTGGAAATCAAAGTTTTAAAAGCAAATACTGAATTTGTTTTCACACAAAATTGGGGGAGGGAATAAATTATTAAATAAAAAAAAATTGAAGAATGAAATTGGAATTGAGGCATCTCAAGAATGTATCTATCAGTTTCTAAGCATTTGGCAGAGAGAACTTTAATAGATGTTTGGGTAGTTGTGGTCCCTCATAGTTTCTTTCTTTCTTTCTTTCTTTCTTTCTTTCTTTCTTTCTTTCTTTCTTTCTTTCTTTCTTTCTTTCTTCTTTCTTTTTTTTTTTTTTTTTTGCTTTTCGGAGGGCAATTGGGGTTAAGTAACTTGCCCAAGGTCACACAGCTAGGTTTTTGTTTGTGTGCATTATGTGTCTGAGGCCGGATCCGAACGCAGGTCCTTCTGACTCCAGGGCCAGCGCTCTACTCACTGTGCCACCTTGCCGCCCCAGTCCCTCATAGTTCCGTTATCATATCTTCTTGCCAGTCCATGATGTCTTTCCTGAACTGTTTCCTCTTCCCCCCCCAAATCAATCATAGCATCTTCCATGATAATGTTACTTCAGTTTGTCCTCCTGTTGAATTCACTCAAATACATGACTATATAGTCCACTCTTCCCACAATGTGAATTACTCTCCTTAATAAGTAATGTGAATAATATCAAACCTTTTATCTACTTTCTGCTGTGGGCTGCTCAGTGTCTAGCACTTTGGCATGACCAGAGATGTGAATAAGAAGTGACCAGGCCATGTGGGTAGTTCAAGGAAGAGAGAGGAACTCCATTTATTGATTCTTAGGATAAGGTTTTTATAGTGCAATGAGACAAAGGAAGGGATGGAAGGGATCTCAAGCACTCATATCATTATCTTAGTCTCTCATATCCTGGAAGTAGCAGGGCAGTAAGGCCTTTTGTTCTCTAGGTGCCAGAAAGTCTAAGGAAAAGTCAGTTACCTCCTTTCATATGCGGTCACATTACAAATGATGCTCTTGGGAACTGGCTTCAAGGCCTGAAGCCAAAGCCCCATCATCAAACACATCTGTATAGGAACTAACCACCTAAGAATTCAAATATTTAGGTTTTAAATAACTAAAGCCTTGGGGCAGAGCCTGTAGGCCTCAGAACTCAAACAACATCCTTATAAGTGTAACCCATATCAAAAGAACTAAAGAGCTAACTTAGTGAAAAGTTGCATCTCAAAGAGGTTTTTGACATTCAGGTCCACTGATATCAATGTAATTATCTGAGTCCTGGAATAAGCCTCTTTGGCTCCCCACAACTTTCTTTCTTTTGGATAAGGTATATCCTTCCAGAGCTATGTCCCCATTATAAGTCTCATCCATCCCACCAAATAAAGGGATACTTATAAGATCAAATTCTTTTCCGTACATTGCAATCTCTAGTTCATCACCTTACCATGCATACAGACATCCAATGCCAAGAGTTTTATTAGTGATACTTTCCCTGTCCTATGGCTACCCATACTCCCACTTCCTAATCCTAATGATTCAGTTTCCTTTGTCAAGTGTAAGCTCCTTACTGCACCCCCCCCCCCCCCAGCCTGAACATCAAAGCCTACTCTTCTCATAGACTCATAGTCTCATAGACTTTCTCACTGTGCCCTCTAGGTTGGACTAGATGATCTTTTAACTCTGAGAGTCTATGAAAATATAATAGTGATCATTACTCATAATCATATCCACACATATACAGACTGACCATAAAATGCACAGATTCGAAAGATTTGTAAGAATTCTCCTATATAGCTCTATGTTTATCTTCTCTATATAGGTTTATGTTGTACATGCTCTGTTTTTCCTTTAAAGCTTTTTATACTGATTAGGAGAAAAGAGAGGAATGTAAATGATCAACGGTTTTGACTTTCCTTGACAAGTGTGCTCTTTGCAGTAAATGCTATGCACCCTGCTCTTTCATTTAATGGAGAGGGGAGAGAAGAAGAGATTGCAGGAACATTTGATTTCTGAAAGAGCTGGGAACTAATTCCTCTCACTTAAACAGCCTTCCATGGTTCAGTAATGCTCCACTCAAGGCCTTACTGATATGGATGGTTGTTTTTTGACTTCTAACCTCTAAGTAATAGAGATTAAGTGCCAGTAGAATGGAGTTTAGTATTGACTGGTATCCCAACATTAATAGCTACATCATAAGCTTCCTTGGGAAGGAGGAAAGAAGGAACACTGGGGGAGAGGTGGAGTTGGTGGAGGAGGGACAGAGAAATTACTGTAATTGACTCCTATTCCTATTTCTCTTGTCCTTATCTATATTGTATTCTGATTAAGTGGGGGATGCTAAAGCCTTTTAAATATGGAATAACAGCGTACACAAAGGTGTGGCATTTGTCAGGTTATTCTTTGCTCTGGTTCCTTAGTTTTCTTCTCTTCCAAGGCATTTTGATGATTTAAATTGATATTGCATCTCTAGGAAGGTCATTTTTGATCACTTGTGTTATCCTTGTGTACATAAAGAGAACAAAGGGCATGACCAGATATATACACTTAATCACCATTTAAAGAGGGTTAAGATCTACTAGCTAAAAGTTCTAAATGCAGTAATATATCATGTGGTACTTCTTTGAATAACAATAATTTATTTTATGTTCATATTAGGTTAACAAAGGATTTTGCATTTGTTATCTCATAGGATCTTCATAATAACTACATGAAGGGGGTGCTGTTATTACCCCCACTTTACCAATAAGGAAATTAAGGCTAATAGGTGTTAGGGGATGTGTCTGAAGTCATGCCCCTGGTAGGATTAAACTTCAAGTTTTCCTACTCCAAGTCTAACATTCTATCTAGTATGCCACCTAGGTACTTCTGCTGGTTTTAAGGTTATTTGGTTTCCTTTATTGTAACATTATTTAAGTATCACAAATATATTCCTATCATATCACCAAAAGCAAAAAAAAATATTATCAGAATTAATTTGCCTTACAGTATACTGAAAATTTGGTGAGAAGGAATATGCTATAATTTTTAAATGATTTTTCCCCTGGAAATCTTAAGATTTGCTTTCTTTTGTTGCTTATAGAAAGTACCTATAAAAGTTTGAAGGACATAGGCTATTTAGACTTATTTGATTATTGAGGAATATATGAATGTTCTTTTAGTGTCTGAAAATTGTATGTGTATTTTAAAGGCACATTGTTCATTGAAAGATTCACACTGAATTTGCCATTTATTCTATTTCCTTTTTTTCTGCTAATAGTAGAGACTGATTGTGATTAACATTCTGACTCTATATATTTCTCTTTTTTAGAGGCCAGAGTAGCTTCTTAAAAAATAATAGAATAACATTGACTAAGCCTGCCAAATGACAATGAGTAAGAGACAACTATTTCCTAGGTATGCCAAGAAAAGGGTTGCAAAGAATGTCTTTAGAGTGAGAGTAAAAATGTCTTTATTCCTGAAAGAAAAATTAAAAAAAAAGAGAGACAAGAACCATCACTTCCTCCAGTCTCCATCTTCTGTCACCTGGTTTGAGGAAATATCTTTTTTTTTAGTCATCAGACAAATTGACCACAGATTAAATGGGAGGAACAGAAATACTATGTTCAGCATTTCCTTCTTCTAGGGCACTTTTCTCTTTATTTATTTAAGCACACAGTTGTTGAGAGGAAAAATGGTTCTGTGCATAGAGAGTCAGCCTTGGTGTCAGGAAAATGTGGGTTCAAGTTAATACATCTAACATATCCTAATTGTATAACCATGGACAAGTCATCTAACTTTTGAGTGCCTAAGGCAAATCTTTAAGAATACAAATTATATTTAGTTCCCATTTGGGATTTCTAGAGTATTTCTAAGCCAAAAATTACCTATGTTGAAATCAGAGCAGAAAAAATACATATACACAGATGTGTGTATATGTACATGTATGTTTATGTGTGCATACATATATGTATATATGTGCATTGTGTTTGTATGTGCATATATATACATATACTAATAATCACTTAGAGGCTTTGATACTTATCTCTGACAGTCAGTCCCACTATTTTTATTTAATGAGTTTAACTCACACTAGAATAGTAAATTACTTTTAATAACATGCTATCATATTATGATATATGCTTAAAATGGTATACTTCCCTGTCATATGCTGAGGTACCTATAAGCTTAGTTTTCTTCATTTTTCAGAGAATAGTGACTAAGTACTTCAGTTCTATTTGCATCTAAAAAAAGATTAGCTTTTATAAATGGATATTAACTTAAAAGATGTAGAAGTAATAGGAATATAAATGTTTTTCCCAGTGCCTCAGGGAAAAATATCTAGTTATATTTCAATCTTTGGGAGGTGGGAGTGATAAAGTTCATTGCTTAGCTAAGTTCCTACTTATCATAAGTCTCAGTAAATTCAACTCAAAAGGCCTTCTGAGCTAGTGTCTCTATATCCTTGCTCCCAAGAGTTTTAATGCTAGATTGGCTATAATACATGTCCTGAATTTCTAGATTCCCATATATCCAAGGCTTGAGCTCCCAAATTGGAGACTCCCCTCCTTATACTCAGAGCAATGGATTAAAAAAATGGCAGACATTCCTGGCTTAATTTGGGGAGAATAGGTGATACTCAGGCCCATTCCTTTCACCACATAGTATCACTTGTTGGTACTGAAGGAGTCCTTAACCATAAGGACTTTTAAGACAGAAAAAGCTCCAAGCATGGTCAGTAAAGCAGTTTTAAAAACGCAGATGATACTAGGTAAACAGTCAATGAGAAAGGGTGGGGGTGGGAGGTAGAAGGCCTACCAATAACATGGTAGGCCAACACAAAATGTCTACATGACCTGGTTCTCCTATCTGATGAAAGAAAGTCTCTCAGTGTCTTCCAAACAGGTGATAACATCTTAGGTGGTCTAGGTATGTGACAAACCTCCATTACATATATAACTAGTATTTTTAACTCCTTGTCCTGCTCATTTTATACAAATATTTGTTGAAAGCTAATAACCTGGTATGATGGTTATTCTGTGAACAGTTTTTAACCTCCTGGCTGCTGTATGTGCCTACATGATGAAACAGAGGGCAAACTTATTCCTTTACAAGCCTTAAAGAAAAATCTTTCAATCCAATTGAGTTTCCTACTAGAGCTTCTCTAATCCCTTCAAATAAGCATCTATGATTAGTTGGTTATTTTCAGACAGAGTTCTAATGAAGCCAGAATTGGGAATAAGTTTCTATACATTTCATTTAGTTCTAGCTTCATGCCTAAAAGACTGCCTCCTCAATCCTGGCCATCTGTCTTTTAAATGTGTGCCATTGGTCACAGGGGAGAACAAGAAAGAAAGGGAACAGAATTGTGTAAATCCATTACTGTTGCTGGGTAAACAACCTAATGTTCAAACTTGATGGAAAGCAGGCTAGAAGGATGGAAATGATTTCTCCTCAAAGGGTAAAATGTATTTGGTATGAAAATATATCATATGCCCAAAGGTATTGAGCACTTTTTTTCCTAGTCAAACATATACTGCGAGAAATTTTGTGAAGTTGCAATAGTATATTAGTAGAATCGGTATTTAGCACTTAAAACTCCATCAGTTCAAGCTAGTTTGCAAAATAAACTCTAAACCTACAAGGCTTTATAGAAACTGTAAGTTATTAATTAGTTCAAATAGTCTAATAGATTGGTGATGTTATCACAATGGATATTCCCTCCAATGATGAAAATTGCAACCCATTCATGCCTCCCCATCTTGTGTGGGGAGTTGTGTGTATGGGTATTACAAAGTAATACATTCCTTTCTTGAATACATTAATAATCTTAAAATTTGTTTGCACACTCACAGAGCTCGGAATAAGAAAGTATTTTTTAAGATAATCTGTGAGCAACTCAATAACTTTCTTTGTGTTCGATTGCAACATTCAACAGTTTTTCCTTCTATTGTGAATAGTTTTTCTTGCGTTCAGATTCAGAAATAGTCATAAGCCTATTTCCTTGTCTTAAGTATCAGGAGACAAAAAAGGAGGCTCCTATTCTTAGTTGAGTACTTTGGAAATCATTGATTTTATTGGTATGCTTATTGCCTCCAACAATGTAGAAAAATATACTCCTATACCTGCCCTCTCATAGAAAACAAAATTAAACAACTGTAGCAGCAAGAACCCTAGAATACCCAGGATGGCTGCTAGCACAGGTTCTTAGATCTGCTTTTCTAAAGGAAAATGACTCAAAATTGGTTAACAATCTTACTTTAATGAAACATATATCATTTACCTAGTTCAGGGGAAAAAAGTCAGCACCCTGAACTTCAGAGAAAACTAACAGAAGTTACAAACAGACAAATATATTACAGACAGAGAAACAGATCAGCAGACAGGGCTTCCAGCTGTCTGACCATTACACCCATACCTAGTCAGTTGCCAGAGAAGGAAGCACCAACATCTGGATTTTCAAAGCCAGGGGGCTCAACGGCTGCCCAGAGTCTCATCTGGCTAAATCACACAACTCTTATCCAAGTGAACCCCAAAGCAAAACCTTATATCAAGGTATATATAGCCTTCTCCTGGCTCAGAGAATGTCACAACCCTCTTGCCCCACTGCCCAATCACAAAGTAACAAAGTGTGGGTGTTCCTGAAAAACAAGCCTCCTGCCACAGGCTTCATGTGACCACAATGAGGCCATTAAGGGGAAGAGTATATTTTCAAATCAGGGAAGGTTCTCAGATTCATCCAAGCCTGTCAAGGGGTCAAGGGACAGGGAAGATCTTGAGATTCCCATCACCATTCCAACAACCCAACACACTTGATGGTCTATATACCATAAATATATCTCCATTTATAGAAGGATACCCTTAAACATTATCCACCTCTACTAAGCATCATGTTAATGTCATTCCAACTTGGCAGGGGCTACTTACAGTTAGGATAAGTATAGACTTTGAGAACACAGCATAATATTCATAACCTAATGAGAATTCAGAATAGAGTTTTAGTAGAGCCTCTGTATATATATGTATTTATAAAGGGGAGAATAAATTATATTCAAAATGGATATGTTGGATATATATAGAGGATCCACCCAAGTAATACTTATTTGGATATATACACAAACAAATATGACTTTCCTATATATGAGTAGAACTTTAGTAAGATTCTTGTGTGTATATATGCATATATATATATATATATATATATATGTACACATCCATATGCACATACACAAATACACATATACACACAAGGGCTCTACTAAAGTATATGTATATACGGATATATGCATATACATGTATGTGTATATATATATATATATATATATATGTACACACATATCCATATGCAAATACTCATATTTAGAAAAGGTATATCCGTGTCTATAATTATATCTATGTCTTCATATCTACATGTCTACTTAATCTACATCTATATCATAGGATGTATTTTTTTCTTTCTTTTGAATATATAATAATGTATACAATTCTATGCCTATATCTATATCCAGATCCATATAACCTATATCTGTATCTGTAAGTTCTCTCCCTTATCTCTTTCTCTATCTCTTTATCTATTTACTAAACATCTCTAACTTCCCATGTACTAATTTTTCTTTGAAGGGGGGAGGCAAGACAATTGGGGTTAAGTGACTTGCCCAAGGTCACAGCTAGTGTGCCAAATTTCTGAGGCCAAATTTGAACTCAGGTCCTCCTGATTCCAGAGTCGGTACTTTATTCATTGCAGCACCCAACTGTCTCCAATGTATTTATTTCTAACAGTTTATCTTTTGCTTTCCTCCATTGTGTTTTCCCAGAGGAGAGAATCTACATTTCTTACATCTTTGTCTCCCCATTAGTACCCAGTAAATACTTCTTGAAGTGAATTGAAATTTTCATTTTCATAAATGAGGAAGTTAGGAAAGAGGATGAGTTGCTAGAGGTCCACTAACCATTCAGTAATAATAGTACTTGGAATAAAATTTCAGTCTGTTGGCTTTCAGTTAAGACTCTTTTCCCTACCTTTTCTTTCTTTTTTTTTTTCTTGTTCCCAACCAATAATTGAATCTGTGTAGGACACTCTCAGTGTAGGAACTTCCTATAGTCACATAGATGAGTTGCCTCAAGGCATTAGAATTTAAATGTCTTGTCCACAATTACAAAACTTGGTGAAATACTGATTTCCACTCAGGTGCCCCTACTAAGGCTAATACTCTATTTGTTACTTCATGCCGACTTTTGTTCACCCCATTATTTTCCTAAATCCATAATGATTTATAATAATTTGAAGAAAACTCTGGTTATTTTTTGCCTGGTATTTGATAATGTTTAGATAATAATGTTTTGATTCTCAAGCCTGGTTCTGTAAGATCTTAGAATGGGTTAAATTTTAGAAAAAATATATAAACTAGTTTAAATTTAAAAGATGTTTCTTTTATTGGAGGGGAGGGGTCAAGGATCTGAGTGATGGAATAAAAATCAAACAATGATAAAGCATCCCAATTTCAAAAAGATTCAGGATGTGCAAGTTAAATACTAACTCACATTTATCTTAGAGAGTAAGTGATTTATAATGAGTAGAAAACTGTTCTCTCTAGCTACTGATCAGTAGATAACACAAATACTTGTTCATAATGAACCTCTGCTGGTATTTAAGAAATAAGAAATCGTGCTGCTGTATATTTTTTCCTTAACTTGAGTTACAGAATAAACCAGGAAAACCAGTTTCTTTAGATTTTATTGTGAGTGAAAAACAGCTCCTGTGACTGCAGGCCAATGGGCAATGGATACACTAATGAAAAATGACGACCCCTGAGCTTCTCTTGTTTTGCACAGCAAATAGGCTGCTAGGGAGAAGTGAGGCTGTTTCCTGGGAATAAGAAATCTGCATGAGTTGGGGTGGGGAGGAGATGAGCAATTTCTTCTGTTTCAAGTAAATGATAACATCACTGACCAGCTCTGAAACCTTTGGGGAGGGTAATGAAAGAGATAAATCAGGGGTGTGAACGAAGACAGGAAGGGACAAGCCTATAAAACACTTACTCTTCAGTGGTTGCAGCCCAAAGGAATGAAGAAGTCTCATCTCAGGGAATAAATAAAAAATGCTCTTGTACATTTGTCCTGACCAATAGACTGAGGGAGGGAGTGTTATTTACAACAGCACTAGAAAATATGATGCTGACTACCCAGCCAAGATATGTAAAGTAGAGTTTGGTTTGTAGGGTGAATATAGAGCCCAAGGGCAGGACAACTTTCATAGGACAATTTGCAAATTCTAATGATTCTGGTTTGGAAACTAGCATCAACTCAGCATAGATTTCCCTCCAGAGAATCAATGTGATTAAGACTTTCTGCAGCATAAGTGCCATATAAATCCTCATACTCCAATCTAACCTAATCCTACTAATGTTCTATTGATATCACACTTTGCAGCCTATAAAAATATGTGAAATTTGTGAGACTATATTGGTCAAAAGTCATAGATCGTAGAAATATAGATTTGGAATTGAAGAAACCAATTGCAACTGCTTCAATTTAAAGATATGATAACTGAAGCCCAGAGAGATCAAATCACTTATACAAAGTCATATGGGTAAGTAGAATTAAGTATAAAGAAGCTTCAATTTGAACCTATGTCCTCTAATTCCAAATATAGGATGACTTCTAGTGAGATACAAGGAACATCCTTAGATAAAATGGGGACAATAAATGCACCATGATTTATTATTATTGTCTATTGACAATCTATTATTGTCAATTTTCTTCATATATTCATATATATATACATATGTGTGTCTTGCATATACATATATACACTATACATATATGCATATATATCTATATTTTGTATAAACTTTTATATATCATAATTTATGACCAAGTCCAAATGTGGAGTAGGTTCCAAATGAGCACAAAGATACAGAAAGTAGAATTCAATTCTCCTACTGACCACCCTGAAATGACACTTGACTGACAATAGTCTCATTCAAACAGGATCAGATTTTCCTGTACCTCAAGGAAAATGGATGGAGAAGTGAAACGAAGCCTAAGAATTCCATGTCCTGTTGGATATTTTGCACAGGTTGATGTCATAAACATTTTTTGGCTTAAGAAAGCCTGCCTGCTGAATATAAAAATAGTATGGCTGAGGGAAAATTGGAACTCAATCAATATCCTTTACCATTGCTGTTCTTAAGGAAATATTGTGGTGTCAGCAAGAAGGGGCAGAAGCCCTTTCTAGATTCTTTTATTATAACATTTTCCACCCTCTGAATAGGCCTTTCATTTTACTGTTCCTTGTCACCTTTGATAAATTTCCTAGTCTTAGTAAGCTGAAAAAAGTTGACTTTATTCATTTCCCTGGTGTTTTTCCCCCTTTAGCATGTAATTTCAGCTTGTTTCTTACTCTCCTCCTTCTCCACATTGCCACACCTCACCTTGTATTGGGTACTTTATCCCTTTAGCAAGTGGTTTCTTAATATATGTAAGAAAGAGCTTCTGAAAGGTAATATATCATGGAAAAGGGAGATCAAGCCATTGTGACCTCCCCAAGGGATAACTGACTTCCCTTTCATTATGCTTAAATTTTTCTTGCCTTTGTTCAACAGGATAGTAAAATGTTTCATTTTCTGTTACATAAGTTAGCTTCTCTCTACTTCTTCCAATTGTTCTCCACCCCCCATTACATTCTCCATATTTTGTATTTATGTATTCCCCCTCCCAAGTAGAATATCTGGAGGTCAGGAACTGTTTCTTTTTTGTCTTTGTGTCCCAAGTATGTACATGATACATGTTAACTGAACGGAAAAGTTTTGAAATGTTCACCTCAGAGTTTATTTCTTAGGATCTCAGCATGAAAGACGTCTATCAATGGTCACCTAGTCCAAAGAACACAAGAATAAGAAACTGTTTTACAGTATACCTTCAAACCACTACACGATAGTCTCCATTGATGGGGGATTCCTTGCCTCCAGATGTAGTTCATTTTACTTTAAGATAACTTTAATTGTTAAAATGTTTTCCTCATGTGAAGCTAAAGTATGGATCTCTCTAAGTCCCACTCATTGCTTTTGGTCCCACCCATTGAGGCAAAATAAAAGTGTTGATAAAATCTCTTTGACATGCTAATCTTTCAAATATTGAAAAAAGGATTTGTGTTCCCCTAGTTTTCTCGCAAAAGGTCCTGGATTATGGGTCTTCTCTAAAGTTCTACTTCAGTGCAGTTTTTATCGACTTGTAAAGTTTTTTTAGTTTGGATATGGTCATAGATTGTGAATTCCTCACTCAAGAAATAGGCTTATCATTAGAAAGCTAGTTAATGAAAAATGAATAATTTTGACTATGACCAACATCCACTAATGCCATGGGGGATTTTGCAGTATAATAGTGGAAGGCGTACCCACCATGATGGTATCCACCATACTATTTTAATGATCTAGAGCTTTGTTGGTATTGAGAGGTAGGTGTACTAGGGAAACAATGACAGACTCATTTTCTTTCCTCTTAAACCCACCCTCATCCAAAACTTGTTTATTTCTATTTCAGGTGCCACATTCTATCAGTCACCCAGCTTCATAAATTGTGGCCTCTTATATTCTACCTCTTACAATGATCATTTAATCATTCCTCTAGGTTAAATGATCTATATGCAAATGACTTTCAAATCCATGTATCTAGGCTTAATCTCCTGGTCTGCATTCTTCCAATACCACTTATCTGTAGGACATCTTAATCAATCTTTCAGTCATCCAGAAAGCATTTATTAAGCACTTATATCTCCACTTACATATACCATTAACATCTCAATCTCAGTCTCAATGTCTAGAATATAACCGGTCATGTTTTCTGCCTAATATTAACCCTCTGCAAAATCTCCCATTTATTTCTCTATTTATTTATTTTATTAAGGTCACTGATATTCTCCTAGTCATCCAAATTCATGTCCTTTTATCCATCCTGATATTTTCCCTCTCCCTATCTTCCTGTGTCTCATCAGTTGATGTCTCATTTGTTTTAAATCGACAATATCTCTAGCAAATATTTCTATTTTCATTGATCCAATGACCACCGTTATACTTCAGACCCTTACCTCCTCTTGCCTAGACTATTTTAATAGTCTTTCATTTTGTCTTCCACCTTTTCAATTTACCTTCTCCAATACATTTTCTATAAAATAATCTTCCTAAGATGCAGGTCTGATCATGTCATTTCATGTCAAAATCTTAAGATCAAATTAGGTTTTTGAAAATCATGTCACAATATTGACTCCCATTGAGCTTAAAGCCAACCAAAACTTTTAAATTATTTTCCTGACAGCTATGTCTCTACTAGTGTCTACTTGTGTAGCTAACTTTTTGATCCTAAGTTCAACATTATGTTTATCCATTTTAATTTCTTTTTGAAGTTCACTCTCGATATAAATTTGATAAGGATGAATCAATGTTTTTATTCAATTTAATTTAATAAGCATTCACTAAGAGACGACAATATGTAGACATTTTGCTCAATTATTTAAAAAAAGATATAATCAAGAAGTTTACATTCTTGTAGGAAGAAGGTCTATCTACTCAACTATTATGTTGGAATGTGATGAAGTCCAATAGAATGCCTACAATATTCAAAGATACTAATATAGGCATTAATTACTATCTCCCTGAACTATTAAAATAGTCAAGGCTTTTGGATTATCAATCTCTAGCTACTTTAATAATATTTTTCTAAATCTTGGCAGTATAATTTTACACAAAGACCTGGTCATGCCACTCTTCTGTGCAATAGTCTTCAGTAGCTCCCTACTTCTTATTAAATAAAATCCATACTCATCTCCCTGGTGTTTAAGAAAACTGACACTTTGGCATTACTTTGAATTAACACATCTGTGTCATATTGCGTCCCTCTACACACTCTGTCTCTGGTCAAACTGCAATAATTTGAATGACCTAATCTGAACCCACACATGTACTTTTCTTTCCTGTCTTTGTTCACACTATTGTTTGGACTGTCCTCCATTTCCCATTTCACTTTCTGAATATCTACCCATCAATTAAAGGCCAACTAAGATGCTCCATTCTTCCTTGACCCAGTTTGCAAAGATCCTTTTTTGTCTTACCTCAAATAAAATTTTCTTTTTACCTCTTTTGTGTACTTAATATGTACTGTTGTTAACACATACCCATGTTGGTGTATTATCCATTTCTTTAACTGTAAAATTCATGAGGGCAAACGATGTCTGATCTAAATTTTGCACTTCCCCTATGCCTACCAACAATGTTCATTGTATAAGTTTAATAAATGTTTGTTAAATGATGAATGAATGAAATTCTTCATTATGATTTAGCATTTAGTTTTAGCAGAATTGTTTCTTGATTGGTGTGGGTATGTGTGTGTTAATATTTAATATTTTCTCAACTAAATTGTAAGTCTCTTGAGATCATGGACCACATCTTAAACTTCTTTTATATTCCCACAGTGCTAAGCACATATTAGAGAGCAATAAATGTAGATTGATTGACAGTCACTCTGTTTCACATCAATTCCAAATTTGTTTTGATAGTTTCCCTTGTCCTAATCACTGAAGTTCCTCACTCCATAACCATATTTTTTAATTCATAGTCCCTAAAGTACATCAACATCTCCAGAAACACTTGCATGGTGATTGGAAAGTGTTATAGTCTAAGGTGCACAGAGATGTGGCCTCATTAAAAGATACCTGCTATTCAGCTATTAAGTATTTGGAAGTGCAGGAGATGCGAATAACATGGCAGAAGTATCTTACAAATTATTTACGTGAGGTTTATAGCACAGAGCACTTACAGCACACTAGAAGCTATTGAAGTTATTTTAAGTATTATGCATTATGTTATAAATGACTTGTTAAATAATTATGGACTATTGCTATCAGCATGCAGTGCTTTGGATGGTTTGCGAAACAATTTTAGCTGGTTCCAAATCACCATAAACACATTTAGATTCTTTTAAGTGGCATATATCTTGATTATGAAAGGTTTACTGAGCATAAATTTTGTCCTTATAATACAGTGGGAAATGCATACAATTTAGTAAATATATTTGGAGTAATTGTGTTTTAAACATTCTCGTGTACTAAAAGGCAGTGCACTATAGGAAAAAGGCTTCTTCTGGTTTTATTTCTCTCCTAGGCTATAGAGATACCAAGGCAAAAATAAAACCTTTCCTGCAAGGAGTTTGCATTCTAATTAGGGGTGGGGTGTTAGTGGGGATATAGCATGCATAAAGTAACTATATACCAAAAAAATAGACAATATCATTTTAAGAGGGTGGGTATTGATAACTAAGAGAAACTTGGAATTCACAACTTCTCTGGGTTTCAATTTGCTCACAATGTCCATGGTCTACTATTTGTTCTCCTCTTCTTTTATAGTTTTGTCTTGTTTGTTTTTTCTCATGATTCCTCCTATTAGCTGTAATTCCTCTTTACATCATGACTAATGTGAAAATATATTTAATATGAATGTGTAAGCAGAGACTATATCAGATTGCACTCCATCTTGGGGAAGGGGAAGAAGAGAATGGGGAGAAAATTCAAAACTCAAAATTTTATGGAAATGAATGTTGAAATCTAAAAATAAATTATATATAGGTATATATATATATGTTTATATATATATATATATATATATATATATATAAAATTTATTTATTTATGAAAATGTGGAAAGTGCCTATCATCTCTAAATATAACACTTCCATACTTCCATATTATTCAATAAGTTGGGGGTCCATGAACATTTAAAAATTATTATCTGTATTTCAATATAATTGTTTTTCTTTGTAATCCTAAGTAATTTAGTTTATGTATCAAAAAAATATTCAGAGAAGGGTTCCATAGGCTTCACCAGATTGCCAAAGCAGACCATGAAACTAAAAAAAAAAGGGTAGCTAGGTGGGACAGTGAATAGAGCACCAGCCCTGGAGTCAGGAGGATCTGAGTTCAAATCTGGCTTCAGACAGCTGCTGACACAACACTAGCTTGTATGACCTTGGGCAAGTCACTTAATCCCAATTGCCCTGTCTTCCCCCTCCCAAAAAAAAGGTTAAAAACCTCTGGTAGGATATGATGTGTTTGCTTTTATTTTTACTAATGACTAAGTTAGAAATTATATTGGACTTGGGCATGACCAAGTTTCTCAGACTTATATTTGGCAAAAGTAACCACCACCACCAGTGATTGCAAGCCCTACTTAGCATCTTGTATTTCTATTCTGTCCTGCATATCTTGTTGCTTAGAATAGAGCCCTACTGTGTTTCCATGTGTTGAGTGAAAGCCTATGATATATCTAAGCAGTATTTTTATGTCACTCTTTGCCTTTCTTGGTAAGAATAATACTATGTTTAGGAGCATTCCCATCCCTCACAGTGCTGGCAGAAGACCTGATAGTTTTGAGAAACGAAGACCATATTATTCTGTGTTGGCAACATTCTTTACACTGTTCTGGGCCTCCTCTGTGATGTTGGAAGGAGTATGAAGCTGAGGGAACTGTTGTGTCCTAATCTGCCTGATTCCTTTCCTGTTCATGATGAATTTGCAGCTACATTTGTTCCTCAGAGCTACTGTGTCAAGGCAAGGAAACTTGTGAACTGCAAGTTTGTTTGGCAGAGAATAGAAATCTTTATTGCACAAAGCCTTGAATTTTGTCATCTTTGGCAGATCAGAACATTTACTACTTTATTCAAGCTCCATATAAGCCATCATGCTTTAATTGGTTTTGTGAGAGATAGCAAAGTGTTAAGTTTCCACAGGACCCAGAATGATGTAACAAAATGGTTGCTCCCGCCTCCCCCAAATTCATAAGTAAGGAATTGAAGGATGTTTCCTTATGATAGGGTAATGAAGGACTGAGATTGCTTTGCACAGATTAGTTTGAGATTGTGAGCCCACCTCACCAACCAATGGTGAGTCCAGACAGGGGAGTGGGCCAGGTTAGGTTTAGGATTAGGATAACAGAAGCCTGGAGATTCCACAATTGGTGGTGTCCCTGGTTGACACCACTTGAGCAAATGGGGCTTTGCCCTTTCTCATTAGAAAGAATAAAGACCTTTTCTGATCTCAGACTCAGAGTCCGATTTTGAAGATCTGGCAGTGGTTTCTATACCAAACAATTTCTGGTTTATTAATGAAGAGTTACTTAAGTACTGGTATATTGTTGTTGCTGTTGTTGTTCTGAGAAGAGCTTCTTGCTCACTGAAGATGTCTCATCTAACTTCTCCTGGTAAAGTCTACCATACCTGGAGCATTGTTATTTCTGACCTCTAGACATTCCAGGAGAGCTGTTGTCATGTAAAAAGATATTTTCTAGTGTCCTCCTCATTTTAAAGAAGTTTCACACTTAAATTCCAAAAAAAAATTATTTGGCTAGATATACAACTTAGAATTAAAAGGGACTATCTACACCAATTTTCCATTTTGTAAATGAGAAAACTAAAAACCCACAGAGGCTAAGACAGGGTGTAATTGAACCCAAGGCTTAATGCCAAATCTAGGGATCTTTCCATGGTTACTTTGTGGCTTATTGAGACAGTAGGAGCATATTGCACAATGTATAATGGCAAGATATACAGCATACTTAGGTTCTCATCATTATATTATGACATTATTGAAGTATCTGTGACTTGATAAGGATAGATATACAACAATTTCATAGCAAATAAAAGTTAAAAGTGGGCAATGCAAGAAATGTTTCACCCCTTTTCACTACTCATTCACTTATTATTTTTCTTACTCTGGTGTCAGACACTATAGTGGTCCAAAGACACCAAGGACTTTGACTTCCTTGGAGTATCTTCCAAGTAATAACAATGAAATCTCTGGACCTAAAGGTATGGGTGTTTCACCCATTAAGCATAATTTTGAAATTGTTTTCCAATTTGTTAGAAAAATTCTAAATTTTACTAATAGTGTATTAATGTTTCTGTCTCCTCACAATTCCTACAGTAATCACTATTTACACTTTTTTTCATTTTCATTTTCACTTTTCATTTTGGAAAAGCAATAACTGTGACTGATGATATCTTTCTCACTATGAAAATAATGGAAGAAGGGTGTGTGGTCATATGAATACATATGTGAATGTGTGTGTATATGGTTGCAGTTATATATGGATAGAGGGCATAGGTTGAGTTTGTTGGGAAGGGAGAATACTCAAGGGATGAAATTATGAGGTGAGAGAGGAAAGTGGGAAGAGGAGATGGGGAGAGACAGGGTAGGGTAAACTATCTCATGTAGAAGAAGCAAGGGGAAGTGGTTGCAAGGGAGGGGGAGAATAGGAAGGCAAAAAGGCAAAACCACATTCTCATTGAATTTGGTTCAGGGAGAGAATGACATACATACTAAATGGGATATCTCAACCTGCAGCAGAATAGGGGGAAGGGGGATGAGAGGAGGGATGATGGATGGGAGGGCATCCTTGGGGGGAGGGGAGGTTGGAAGTACCCACTATAGAAGAGGGACAGGATCATGTAGGGAATGGACCAGGTGGGGGGTGGGATGAGTGGGAGGGAACTATAAGCAGCCTTGTACAATATATCTACTATGATAATGTTTTGCATAGCTAGACATGTACAACATATACTGAATTACTTATCTCCCAGAGGGAATGGGTGACAAGGGAGGAAGGAAATGGATCTGAAATTCGAGGTCTTAAGATTAAATGTTTCAAATATATATATAAATATATATATATATATATATATATAAATATATTATTAATACTCTTTTGCTTGTAATTGGGAGATGAGATGTGCAGGCATTGGGACACAAAGATTCACCTTCCTCTAATGGAAAAGTCGAAGGGGGTATGGGAGAAGGTATGGGAGAGAGCAGATTGGAGGAAGTGATATCTTGTGGGACTGCTGTTCTGGGAGGTTGGGTAGGGGAATAATGGGGGGAAAATGATTGTAACTCAAAATCTGGCAGAAATGAATCATGTAAAACAGAAGTTAATAAAGCATTTCTTTAAAAAAATAAAAAAAAGAAATCAGGACAACTATGTAGCACAGCTCACAGAGCACCAGCCCTAGAGTCAGGAGGACCTGAGTTCAAATCTAACCCTCAGACAATGGATGCTTACTAGTTGTGTGATCCTGGGCAAGTCACTTAACTTCAATTGTCTCACCAAAATAAAAAAAAAGAAATCTATGACTTTGCACATACATACATCTTCCCATACTCAGTAGAAACATCTTTATTGCACCATTCTCAATCACAACCCACTTTTCCAGTCTTCACTATCTATTGCCCTGCCTCCCATTTATTTTATTCTACTCTAGTATAGTCTCTTCCTCTGAAAGATTAAATAAATTACCATTCATTTTCTCTTCCTAATCAAACTTAGGAGAGATACACCTTTATTTCCTTCTATTGATTACCTCCTCTTTTGACACTAATGTTACTTTTCACCATGTTGTTCCTTCATTAAAAGATAGCAATTGTCATAAAGGAGAATGAGATTTTTTTTAAAGCAATTGGAGTTAAGTAACTTGCTCAAGGTTACATGGCCATTCATTATTTTTGTGTGGGTGCTCATTTTCTGAGGCTGGATCCGATGTCCCAACTCCAGGGCCAGCACTCTTACTCACTGTGCCACCTAGCCACCCTGTGGCAGCATGAGATTCAATTCATAGAACATAGTCATTCAAACTCCCTTAAATCATCAGTTCCTTCCTTAGATATTTTTTGGCCTTCAATGATCTTTACTTTGCTTCAGCCTATAAAAACCTTCCCAGTCTCTTCTGGAATTGTTCATATGGTCATTTTTATGGTATATTAATATTCCATTATATTCATATATCACAATTTGTTTAGCTATTCTACAGTAGAAATATATCTTCCTAGGTTCCCATTTTTGTCTACCACAAAAAGAGTATATATGTGCATATAAATATTAGCTTTTTCTTTGACTTCTAGTAATGGCATAAACTTTATTATATTTTTTAAAAATTCCAATGCTGACATTCCCTTCTATTAGTCTCTACATCTTCAGGGAATTTCATCATGTATTCTAAATATTCTATTCTTTTGCTTGTATTTGTTAATTATTCTCTGACACTTCTGATTTCTGAGCAAATTTCCATTGTTATATTACTTTGGAAAAGTTTATTTTTTTTTCTTTGAATTGACAGTGTAGTTTTCTGGTATTGTTCTGGGATGTCTGAGGAGTCCACAGAATTATTTTTATTTTTTCCCATTGGGAATTTTTGGTTTATTTTTCCTTCATGGTATTTGCTTTTTCAATTTGTTTCTTTGAATTTTATTCTGTATTTATTCTGCCTCAGTGTTTGTCTATTTACTTGGCTGCATGGTTTATGGTCAATCCTTTTACTTCTGAATTTTTTGTCTTCTAATCTTTTTATTGTATTTCCAGTAGAACAGTTTTGGCTTGCTTCCCTCTTCACTCTTTGGTCCCTCCACCAAAGATACACAGACTACAGGTGCTTGGTGTCTCTACCCTACTTGGGTTGTGAGGTATAGGGCCCAGATGATTTCCTGTC
This sequence comes from Gymnobelideus leadbeateri, assembly GCA_011680675.1. Classification (NCBI taxonomy): domain Eukaryota; kingdom Metazoa; phylum Chordata; class Mammalia; order Diprotodontia; family Petauridae; genus Gymnobelideus; species Gymnobelideus leadbeateri. The sequence goes on along the minus strand of WOXC01011192.1, from coordinate 15,011 downwards.
CATACATTATATTGTCTAACTCAAATACATTTATTATATTTGTCAAAGTTAATGTAAAGTAGAGGTGTCAAACACCCAGACCAGATAAAAATGTAATTGTGAAATGTTTAACAAAATTAATAAAGATAAAATTTTGTTCAGTGGTTTCAATCATGTTTGACTGTGACCCCATTTGGGGTTTTCTTAGAAAAAGTACTAGAGTAGATTGACATTTCCTTCAACAGCACATTTTACAGAAGATAAAATTGAGGCAAACAGGGTCAAGTAACTTGTCCATTATAGTAAGTAAATGCCTGAGGCCAAATTTGAACTCTGGAGATAATTTTCTGAACTCCAGGCCACAGAGCCACCTATCTGTCCATAAAGATATAATACAACATAGAAAATGTTAATGTGTGGCTTTTTAAGTTAATCTGTGGCCTGTGGTTATCCATTTCTATTTGAGTTTAGCACCATGATATAGAGAATGCTACCAGGAAGTGGCAAATATGGGGCCTAGGTTCACTGGGCTTTCATGATGATCTTTTGTGAAATAACCCTTCAGATCAAGATTCTTTTTCCAGGTGTGATAGGGCCGAGTTTTCCTTCTCTCTGTCCAAACAAGGGTTAACCTAGGTGTTTTGTTTTGTGGTGGGTGGGAAACTGGAGGGGAGTATTGTTTTACTTTGTTTTACTTCAAAAGGTGAAAAAGATGACCTTTAGGTCAAGTCTGATACTATGATCCCTTGACACAACTTTCCTTTAAAATATGGCTATATTGCCATGGCTTCCTTGCTACAGCCTTTCAGTCCCCAGTCAATCAATAATAAACATTTATTAAATGATTACTATATGTTAAGAAGAGTCCCCATCTCTATCAGGAGATCTTCTCTCACTTGCAATGACACCAACTCCATTAGTTGTCCCTTAGACTTCATTGCACAATACTTAAAAATCAAGAACTTTTTCCCTGGTTGCTGAATGGATTTGAGCATTTTCAGTCTTATTACATTAGCTAAAATTAGTATAATACTTACTATTTGTCCCACATTGTACTAAATGCTTTAAAATTATTATCATACTGGCATTTGAACTTCTGTAGGACAATCAACATAAAATACACAATTGTTGTTGCTAGGCATCTATTTCTTGTTCTTAAAAATTCCCTCTTTTTTTTCCTTTTCTTCTTTAGAATTTTCTATGCTGGGGGAATGGTCCAGTAAAAGCTCTATAACATTTATATGTTGAAAGGTCTTCTAAGAAACTAATTAGGACTTTGTCAACACGGAATGGTAGCTTATAGGTCAAGAATACTGGGGGCGGCTAGGTGGCGCAGTGAGTAGAGCGTCGGCCCTGGAGTCAGAAGGACCTGAGTTCGGATCTGGCCTCAGACACTTAACCCACACAAACAAAAAAAACCTAGCCGTGTAACCTTGGGCAAGTTACTTAACCCCAATTGCTAAAAAAAAAAAAAAAAAAAAAAAGAATACTGTTTATTTTGTTTCCAGCTCAATGCAAAAATATTTATTAATACTGGATATCAAGATTAGTAGCCACATAATGTTCTCCCCATAACACTGAGGAATAATTTCCCACAAATACAGACATAAGGAACACATATGGCTAAAGTAACATGTATCTTTAGTACTACAGTATGCAGATATGCTTTTCTTTTTTCATGGAGTCCTCATGTTGCTATTCACTGGGAACAGAATCTTTGCTAAGTAGGTCACTTAGCTAAGCTCCCTGGTCCTGCTCCTCTTTTCTCAACTCCTGACTATCAAGAACACATCTTTCTCTTTGGCCTAAAAATAGTTTTCCTCTCCTCCTTCGATCTGGGTTATGTTATTTCCCCCCTAAAAGGTGAGAAAGCTGTCCTCAAGATTTAATTGAACAAAGATCAAAGTGAATCTCACTTTATACACTTTCCTGATAACCTCTAACCATATTGACATAGTTTTCTGGTTATCTGAGGTATGAAAAGACATAACCAAATGGGTTTGGAATCCTCCACACTTGGAAGATATCCCAAAATAGCAAAAGTCACTAACTGCACCCTAACCATACCAGATACTAACCAGACATGTTATCATTTGGAAACAGGGTATACCTAAGCTAAGTAATGGAGTGTACTTGTTGAATAGTCTTTCCATACTCTGGCTGTATATGTTTATGTACATGTACATTTACATGTATATGAATATGGATATGGATATGGATATATGCATGTATATAGATATGTGTGTGTATATATGCATACATTTATTAACTATTGAAAGACCTATTGGTACCTCATTTCATCACAACATTGAACCTGAACTAACAGGTTCTCTTTTGAGTCTGGTCTTCCCCTAACACTAGACTTAAACCATCATTTTATAGATAAGTAAACTGAGGCAGGAAGAGGGTGAGCAACTTACCCAAGTTCACAGAGAGATTATGTGTTAGAAGCTGGATTTGAATTCAAGTCTTCCTGACTTCTGTTCTAATTCTCTATCCCCTGTGCTACGTAGTTGCCTTTATTATTGTAGTTATTATTTCAGAACAAACAGTGCTGTATTATACATTATTAATGTTAGAAATTAGCATCTTGGGGCAGCTAGGTGGCGCAGTGAGTAGAGCATCGGCCCTGGAGTCAGAAGGACCTGAGTTCGGATGTGGCCTCAGACACTTAATGCACACACAAAAACAAAAACCTAGCTATGTGACCTTGGGCAAGTTACTTAACCCCAATTGCCCTCCAAAAAGCAAAAAAAAATTAGCATCTGGTTAATATTTGTGCTATTATTTGAATTGTTATATTTTATATTACATATATTCTTCTTCTTTTCCCTCAACAGTCCACATCTGAGTCACTATTTGAGCTCACAATTGGAGAAGGAGTTAGCCAGGTATTTCTGGACTTGATTTGCTACATCAATCTATTCAATGATGGTAAATGACATAGTAGAAGACAAAGTTAATGCCTGGCACATTCTCTAAACAGAAGCAGGACGTTGCTGCTATACCTTCTAATGGGGCCCAATGCCACAGTTCTACAAAGAGGAAGTTCCACAAATTTTCAGATATGGAATTAAAAGGAAAATTAATGAGGCAGGTATAGCATGCCTCTTATTAGAAGAGGGTAGAGAAAATAAAGTGCAGCCTAAACTTTGGAATGTTTGCCCATCAATAACAAATGGATTCATAAACGAAGAATCTAAGGGCTAGCTTCTAGCTGCACTGGGGAAGTGTAATATTGTTTCCTAGAGTGAATACTCCATTTGCTATTTGTTTTTGTTTTTTAAGTTCATGATAAGTTATGATTGAAGAAACTGAGGTGGGGAGCATTCAATATAAATTGCAAGGATTCAATGTAAATTGCCAGGATGCTGAATTGATAGAAGTTCAAATGAGGACCTGATTAATGTTGCTTGGAAGTTAAGAACCTCCAACAATTTATGGAGCTGCTTGCTGATTACAATCTATGATAATTTTCCTCTTCTGTATAGATATTGATTTGATAGATAAAGTGGTGGTAATTTTTCTTTTGGAATGGTGACATTAATGGCCTTTGAATTCTCCCTGACAATAGAAATGAACTCCTTTTTACTAGTGAGCCCTGCTTTCTTCATTTTTTTATGATGAGGGTCCTGCCATGAATTGGGGAAAACCTACAAAGATTAAGAGACAAAGGTATCATCTAGTTCACAAAAATGGAATACCAACCACCTCAGGTTTCTTTCCTTATCACACATGAGCTAATTTTTTTAAGAAACATTTTTGTTGTTATAATTTGACCCTCATTTATCCCTGAATTCATATCCCATCTCTGAGGATAATGCATTGTGACAGCCTTAAATGAGGGGAATTTATTTAGTTGCAGATAAAAGGGACTCAAAACAAGATTATCCAAATCCAAAATTTTAGCTTTGCTTATTTGGGTGTTCAGGACCATTTTCTAATCATTTCTAAATGGCTAAAATGCCTAGCCTATAGTAAGCATAGAATACAGTGAAATTGGACATAAATTATTTTGAACAAAAATATAACTTACCACTTCTCCAAATAAGAATAACACAACATATACTGAGGAAAAGGCATCACTGCTGGCTTCTGTAAGAAGCTATCTATTCAATGAAGAAATTACCTTGGAAAAATAACAACTTCATTTACTTTGCTACATTTTCCTTCTTTTCATAGGATTTGTGTCCTTCACAAGGGACAAACCAGAAGAAGCGAATGGGGTCACACACCACATAATATTTTTAGGCTTTCTTCATGGTGCCAGAGAATTCAAAATCTTTCCCTTTCTGCTAGTAAGAAGAAAGGAGATCAGGCCCAGATGGTCCCATTGTCTCCATGGTAAACTGGCTTAGTTATTGATGGAAGAGATTTAGTAGATCTTGAGGGATAATCTGGACAGAAGCTGTGTTTTCTGAATTCCAAACATTTGCCAACTACTTTTAAGAGTGGAAAAGCATAAGGGGCCAATTATTTCCCCATAGATTCTCTATGCCTATCTTAGACAGGGGATGGATTGGACAACAGTCAACTCAACCACTGCCTGTCCCACCTCTCAGCAGCAACTTTTTACAGTGCAATTTGTCAGGTACTTCATTTCAGACCTGTATCTGCTGCTGCTGCTGAAAGTGAGGAATGAGGAAGCAATTGTTGTTAAAGTAAAAACCCCAGTGAACTGCTAAAAAAGAAGAAACCTCAGGTACAAAAAGGGGAACAGTAATGAACCAGAGTCTGATCATAGTTTACAAAGATTATAACTGCATTCATTGCCTGAGTAGAAGTTTGCAAGATGGAGCAATAAGACAAGGTTCACTTCTGCTGGAAAGGGATTGGGAAAGGGTGACATTTATATATAAGTCAGACAGGATATGGGGGTCTAGGGAGAAGATATCTATAAATACAATAAATTAGAAAGCAGGAGGATTACTGCTCTTCAGAAAAGACAGAAACCAAGATGTTTGCTTTTCTCTCTGAGCTGTTCAAGATTGATTTCAGCAATTGTAGGCATCTCTGAGTTCAGCTAAAGTTTACTTTGCAAAGGATCACTGGTATGTTAAGCACTGATGGGTATCAGAAGTCCTCTTGACTAATTATTATGTTAGTCTATTTTCTGCTTCACCTGTGAAAAAGGAACCTCTAGCATATTTACTTGGTTAGTAGAAGTATTGCAAAGCACATGTTCCCATTGTCAACCTTACTTTTTTCAGTTATTTTCTTGGTATAAATAGCTGGACCACTGGGGCTCAAGGCTAAAGGGTACCAATGTATGATTAACTCCCAGAAAAGGATGCAACTCTGGGAACTAGAAATCATCAGAATTTTTAATATACATGCATTTCATACTTGTAGATAGAAAATAAAGTAGATTAAGATGGTAATGATCAATTGCATTATTGCTGGGAAAGTCACTTAAATATAAGTGTCTAAGTTCTAGCAAATAATTCTGCAACATAATTTTAAAGGGGGTGGAGACAAGATGGCAGAATAAAAGCAGGAAATTGTCTGAGCTCCTGCTCCAACCATCTATAATAAATGTAAAATATGACTGTAAAAAAATTTTAGAGCTACAGAACCCACAAAGTGACAGAGAGAAACAAATCTCCTGCTAAAGGCAACCTGGCAGAAAGGGTCTATTGCACCAAGCTGGGAGTGGAGGCCAGAGCCAACTTTAGCAGAGTGAATCAACAGCAGTTGTGGAAGTTTCGATACTTCTCAACCCATAAGTGCCAAAGAGAATGTAAAAAGTCAGTAGGGAACTCTGTTGGTACTAGGTAGAGAAGAGGGTGGTCTGGCCCCTGCCCCTAGGGTGAGAGGTGGCAGAGTCATGGCAGCTGCAGCTGCTGCCATGTGGCTGCCTCTGCAGCTCCTGATCTGCAGATCACAGATCACAGGAGGACCACGCAACCATTCAGAGGGTAACCATTCCTGCTTTTTCCTGCTTGGATCTAGGTCACAGTCTTGGATGGTACTCCTGGGGTGTATAGCCAGTGTGTCAGGGCTTGTGTTAGTGCAGAGTGGGCACCCTCCCTAGTCATCTGACAAGTGCAAAAACCCTAGAAATTTGGGACACAGAACTTTCTACTATGGAAGCAGAGTTCTACCATGGCAAAGAACTCAGAATTCAAGTGATTGGCTGGCAAGATGAGCAAGCAGAGGAAGCACAATCAGACCATAGAATCCTTTTTGGGGAACAAAAACTAACAAATCATGGAACCAGAAGAAGTCAAAACTCCTGCATCATAGGCTACCAAAAAATATGATCTAGTTATAGGCCATGGAGGAGCTCAAGGATTTTGAAAATCAAGTAAGAAAAGTAGAGGAAAAATTAGGAAGAGAAATGAGAATGATTCAAGAAAATCATGAAAAGTGAGTCAACATCCTGCTAAAGGAGACCAAAAAACACTGAAGAAAATAGCACCTTACAAATAGATGAACTCAAATGGCAAAAGAGGTCCAAAAAGCCAACAAGGAGAAGAATGCCTTAAAAAGCTGAATTGACCAGATGGAAAAAGAATTTCAAAAACTCACTGAAGAGAATACCTCCTTCAAAATTAGATTGGAGCAAATGGAAACTAATAACCTTATTAGAAATCAAGATACTATAAGACAGATGCAAACAAATGAAAAAATAGAAGGCAATGTGAAATATCTCATTGGAAAAACCACTGACCTGGAAAATAGATCCAGGAGAAACAATTTAAAAATTACTGGACTACCTGAAAAACATGATTAAATTAAGAGCCTAGAAATCATCATTCAAGAAATTCTCAAGGAAAATTGCCCTGATATTCTAGAATCAGAGGACAAAATAGACATTGAAAGAATTCACCTCTCACCTCTTGAAAAAGATCCCCAAAAGAAAACTCCAAGGAATATTATAGCCAAATTCCAGATTTCCCAGGTCAAGGAGAAAATACTGCAAGCAGTCAAGAAGAAACAATTTGAGTATTGTGGAAACACAATCAGGATAACACAAGACCTAGCAGCTTCTACATTAAGAGATCAAAGGGCTTAGAATATGAGGTCAAAGGAGCTAGGATTAAAACCAAGAATCAATTGTACATATGAATGTATAGGAGGGTGTATGTGTGTATAAATACATATGTGAGTGTGTGTGTGTATGTGTGTACATGTATACATAGACAGAGGGCAAAGGATCAGTTGAATAGGAAGGGATGATATCTAAAAAAATAAAATTAAGAAGTGAGAGAGGAATATAATGGGAGAAGGGAAAGGGAGAGATAGAACAGGGTAAGTCATCTCATATAAAAGAGAAAACTGTTACAATGGAGGGGAAAAGCAAGAAGGTGAAAGGGAATGAATGGGTCAACCTTACTCTCAATGAATTTGGCTTAAGGAGGGAATAATGTACACACTCAATTGGGTATCTTACCCTGCTGAAAGGTGGGGGAAGGGGATAAGAGGGGGTTTATAGAAGGGAGGGCAGATTGGGGGAGATGGTTGTTAGAAGCACACAGTTTTGAGCTAGTCTATTTTTTAAGGTGTTGTTTTCCTCAGTCAGGCTGTTGACCCTCATTTCATACTTTTCCTGCATCCTTCTCATTTCTCTTTCTAATTTTTCCTCCACTTCTCTTATTTGATTTTTAAAGTCCTTCTTAAGGTCCTCTATGGCCTGCAACCCGCTCATGTTTTCCCCTGGGGCTTTTGGAGCAGGACTTCTGACCTCACAGTCCTTTTCCCGCTCTATGCCCCCAAAATAGGAGTCTAGGGTTGCATTTTTCTGTTTCCTTTGCCTTGGCATGTTGCCACTTAATTGCTTGACTTTTGGGCTTGTTCCCACACTATGGCTTTAAGGCCAGCTAGAGGAATTTTCGTCCCGAACGTGTGGGGGGCAACTTCCGTTTCTGGCAAGCTGTAAACCCACCCACAACTTCCACCCTAGATCACAATCCAGATCCAGGGAGGTTAAAGCAAGAGCGATTACCCCCCAAGACTGATCGCTGGATCTCCCCACGATTTGTAGGCTGGGATCCAGAGCTGCCTCTGAAAACTACAAAATGGCGTTTGTCCTCAGCGGTTTCTAGCCCCCAGGGGAGGGAGCTGACGCATTCCCCAAATACAGGTCCCAAAGTCCATAGGACACTAACCTCTTACTTTGTCCTAGGCATGTCTGTTGATAATTCTGGAGTCGCCACAGCTCCTGGTGTTCTGGGGTTCCTCCAGCCGGCTGCTGGCCCTGCCGCCCCGGGGCTAAAACCTCAGCTCACGCAGACCTGGGCTCGGCTCCGCTCGGCTCCTGCACTCTGCGCTCTGCACGCTGCCGGCTCCCAGACTGCTGGGCTGTCCTCAGCGGGAGGTTAGCTTCTCTGTGTCGTTCTGTGGGTGCTGGGGCTCCAGAAGTTGTTCACAGTCCTTTTTTACATAGTTTGTGGGGAATCTGGGGGCAGAGAGGCTTGGAAGAGCTGTTTCTACTCCGCCATCTTGGCTCCGCCCCAGAAGCACACAGTTTTGAAAAGGAAAAGGTCAAAGTAGAAAATAGAATACATGGTGGGCAGAACAAGATGGAAGGAAATACAGTTAGTCTTTCACAATACAACTAATAAGGAGACATTTTATGCAAATACACATGTACAACCTATATTGAATTGCTTGTCTTTCTAGTGGAGGTGGGTAAGGAAGGAAGAAGGGAAATAATCTGGAAATAAAAGTTTTAAAAACAAATGTTAAAAGAATTATTGTTTACATGCAATGGGGAAATAAGGTATACAGGCACTGGGGTATAGAAATCCATGCTGACCTATTAGAAAGTTGGGGGGGGCATAGGGGAGCGTATAAGAGAAAGCAGATTGGGGAAGGGATATTTAGTAGGATAACTATCTTGGGGTGGGAGTAGGGGAAAGATGTGGAGAATATTTGTAACTCAAAATCTTGTGGAAATTAATATTGGAAACTAAAAATAAATAACAAGAGATAAAAAAACATGATTTTAAAATGATTAAATGCATTTTCCTGTCTGGGACAGATTAAGCAGAATTTTGCAGTATGGAATAATTGAAAGCTGTGGTTTTGGAGAGTGAAGGCCTGAATCTGCCCTGTGAGGCTTACTCTGTGACCTTGAGCAAGTTATATAATCTCCCTATTTCTCAGTATCTTTTTCTATAAAATAAAAGGGTTGAACCAGATGGCCTCAGAAGCCCCTTCCCACTCTGGTTCTATGATCCTATTTCTCAATCAAATAAGCAAACAAAGCATTTCTCCTTATCTCTGTAGACTACTTGGTATATTAGAAAGACTAATACATTTATATTCAGAAGACCTTGGTTTAAATTATAATGACATTACTACCAATGCTAGTTTGGTCAAGTTAATAAGGGGATTAATCTATATGGTTTCTGAGGTATTTTTTAGCTCTAGATTTTATTATGTAGTGCAGGGGTTTGACAATATATGTTTTACAATCAGCTGGGGCAGGGAATAAAGATAATACACTTTTAAGTTTAATGTGCTTTATTAATGTTTTCTTTATCAATTTATTAAGTCTAATCAATCAACAAAATGATAAATCAGGTCTAGTTTGTAGCATTTGCAGATATATAAGTGTTCACGAGGAAAATTTTACAACTGGCTTTCTCAAATCAGTTTCATCCCTGGTTTGGTATGACACAAAAAAAGAGTTAGGGAAATAGGGTTGCAGAAAATATGCATTTCTGTGGATTAATGAGAACTGAGTAGACAGCGTAAGTTTAGGAAGATTTTCAAAGATGAAACAAATAGCACCACTGGTGAAGTGACTTTAATGATTAAGATAGTGTTTCCTTAAAACACTTGACTGTGCACAATCAATCCTTAGCTTAAATGTAAAAGATTTCCAGTCACAAAGATTCTCCAAATTACTCTAGAGGTAATAATTTTATGGGAATCTGAAACCCCTAGGAACTTTAGTCACAAGTATAGGTCAGTTGCATGACAGCATTTTTAAGCCTCTTATTATATTTAGATGGTCAAATGGGAGTGTAAAATGTAGATAACATGATTTTCTCTTTGATCCCTTATGGAAGAATGGGCTTGTAGTCAGGAATTACTTACCACCTATTAGAATGCTCTTATTCCTGTTAGAATCCTAATAAACTCAAAAGATACAGGGAGTGACTAGAATATTGCATAGTCACCTCCATTAAGAATGTAAATTGGGGCATAAATTTTACCACCCATTACCTTAAAAGGGTTTTAACGGATCTAGCCTTTCCTAATTCTGATATAATATGTTTCACTCAGGAGCAGTTATTGAGAGAGTTAAGAACAGGAAGAGTCAAAAGGGAAATACAACCTTACTATGCAAAGATTCCTCAATTTCCAAGTTAAAGGACAATTTGGTTAATTGCATTCCACCTATTTGACATTCTTCATTTCATCTGAGCTACAACATTTTTTGTTCTTTGCTCTAAACTCAGATGCCCTCTCCTCCAATATTATTAACAAATGCCATACTTAGCTAATGCCAGGAAATGATGAAGCAGCAAAATCTCAAGAGGTCTTCCAGTTCACAGTTCACTTTTGAGAATTTGAGGATGAGAAAGTGAAAGAGGAGAGAGAGAGAGAGAGAGAGAGAGAGAGAGAGAGAGAGAGAGAGAGAGAGAGAGAGAGAGAAAGAAAGAAAGAGAGAAAGATTAAGAATGAAGAATACTACTAATTGATAGTTCTGAGGCCATGAGGATAAATTTGATTTTTGTAATAATCCTATTTGTGCAGATCATTACTATGGTAAGGTATTTTGTTTTAAAATAAAATCCATCTTCTAATCTATTATAACTCAGAATTGGTTGAGGCAAGATTTTTACTCATTTAAAACTATCCTTTTCCCCAAGGCTTTTCTCCTATTAAATTTTAGTTGCCTGTTTTCTTTTTCTCTACAAGTTAAGCTGTGGTCAGCTTTAGAAATGTTATAAAGGGAGGGCGGAGCCAAGATGGCGGAAAGGAAGCAGTAACCTCGCTGAGCTCCTCTGTCACTAAGTCCAAAAGGGTAAATCTGAGCAGATTCCGGAGTGATGAAGCCCAGTGGAAGACAGAGTGTGGCAGAATCCAGCACAGGAGGTTGCCCAGAGTGTCCGCACAGGTCGAGCGCAGAGCGCGTGGGGTCTGCACAGCTCAGACCTAAGAGCAGGCAAGCAGACTACACCAGAGAGAGAAAAGCCCCAGCCTGCAGACTTACCAAGGACGAATCGCAGTCATCTCTCAGAGGGAACGGATCATTGGAGCCAGGTAGGAGAGTCGGGCCCCCAGTGGAGAGAGTGGCTTCTCAGGCTGCATTCAGCCCCCAGCCTGGAAATTTAGAAACTGCCTGCCTGTATGATACAGGGGCTGGAATGGCAAAGTAAATTCTAGCTGCTCCGATCCTCCCATCCCTCCTTCATGAAGCAGAAAACCCAAAGATAAGTCTCCCACCCAGACTGAAATCCCAAGTTAATGGAAATAGCCTCAGGCTTGAGAATCTCCAAGAAAGGGTATAACTGAGACAGCCAGGAATCTGAAGAGAAGAGAGGGAGGGGACCCAACAAGCCCCACCTCACCTCACCAACAAAAGCCTACTTATAGCCCAGGGGTATAGAAGCAGAAATCTGAAGTGGTCAGACTCATCCCCACCTACACATCTACATTCCTCACTGACTTCCCTGACTTAGCCATAAACTAGCCACCCAGAGGTATTCAAAGTCAAGGATCAGGCCCCAAACTCATAGCCTGAGACACTAAGAAACAGGAAGTCACAATGGGAAGGAAGGAAGCTGAAAAGGAGAAGGGGAAGGCAAGAAAGTCTATTCGAGCATACTATGCAGGGCAAGAACAACAAAACACACAGGACAATATAGACTCTCTGCCCACACCAGAGACCACAGAAGGAAACATGATCTGGTCTCAAGCCCAAATAGCATTCCTGGAGGAGCTTAAGAAAAATTTTAAAGACCAAATCAGGGAGGCAATGACCAACTTGGAAAAAGAAAATACCTCCCTAAAAAAGGAACTTCAAAAACTTACTGAAGACCATAATTCACTAAAAATTAGATACAACCAAACTGAAACTCAGAACTCTATGATGCAGCAGGAGTCAATCGAAAAAAACAAGATGATCGAAAAATTGCAAGAAAATGTAAAATATCTCACTGGAAAAATAACTGACCTAGAGAACAGATCCAGGAGAGACAACCTAAGAATTATTGGTCTACCAGAAAGCCACAATGAGAAAAGCAGTCTAGACAACATCCTCCAAGAGATTGTCAAAGAAAACTGTCCTGAGGTCCTGGAATCAGAAGATAAAATAGCTATTGATAGAATTCACCGGACTCCTCTGAAAGAGATCCCAAACTGAAAACTCCAAGAAATATAGTAGCCAAATTCCAGAATTATAAGATTAAAGAAAAAATTCTACAAGCAGCCAAAAAGAAACAATTCAAATATCGAGGAACTACAGTTAGGATCACACAGGACCTAGCAGCTTCTACATTAAAAGAGCGGAGGGACTGGAATTTGATATTTCGTAGAGCAAGAGAGCTAGGACTACAACCACGGATTAACTACCCGGCAAAACTGAGCATAATCTTTCAGGCAAGGAGATGGACATTTAATGAAGTAAGGGACTTCCAGGCTTTCCTAATGAAAAAGCCAGAGCTCAATGGAAAATTTGATCTCCAATTATAAGACTCCAGAAGAACATAAAAAGGTAAACAAGGGTAACATAGACTCACACATGCAGAAGTGCACACACCCACACCCACAAACACAAGCTCATTACCTGGGATGCAACAAGAGCAAAATGTTCACATCCCTATATGTGGAGCTGATAACTGTCAATATTTGAAATCTCTATGATTATCATGACCTGCAAAAGGGTTATACTTAGAGGGTGTGGGTATGAATGCACTAACATGGAGTCTAAAAAAAAAAAAAAGACTATTAAGGGGATCAATGGTACTGTAATGGGAAAAAGGAAAGGATGAGCTAGGAAAAGGTAAAATATGCCATCTGAAGAGGCATCAAAACACACTATAGAAGAAGGGAAAGTAAGAGGGAGAGGAACATCATTTAAACACTATTCTCACTGGTTCTGGTTCAAAGAAGGATCAAATTAATCAGTGAAGTTTAAGAATCTAACGTGAATAGACACATAAATTCATTAAATAGAGGAATTGGAGGGAGGGAGAGGAGCATTGTTTGAAATTTACTCTCATTGGTTTGGAATCAAACGGGGAGTAATTTACTCTGATAAGTATAAAAATTTGTTGTGTCCTATAGATAGTGGGAGGGTAAGGGGGGGGTGAAAAGGAGGAGACTAAAGGGAGGGATTATAAGGGAGGGAAATAGTAGTAAGGGGAGAGGGTAGGTCAAGAAGGGGGGTCACTGGGTGGGAACACTGAGGGAGGGGGCAGTCAAAAGGGAAAACTTCAAGGAGGGGAAGGGAGAAGGAAGAAACAAAAACATAAACAGGGGAGGGAATAGGATGGAAGGGAAGAGACAGATAGTCATCATTACCGTGAATGTGAATGGGATGAACTCTCCCATAAAACAGAGGCGGATAGCAGAATGGATTAAATACCATAATCCTACAATATGCTGTCTTCAAGAAACACATTTGAAACAAAGGGATACCCACAGGGTAAAGGTAAAAGGTTGGAGTAAAATTTATTATGCCTCAGCTAAAGTAAAAAAGCAGGGGTAGCAATACTTATCTCAGATAAAGCAAAAGCAAAAATAGATCTAATTAAAAGAGATAAGGAAGGAAACTATATCCTACTAAAAGGCACCATTGAGAATGAAGCAATATCACTACTTAATATATATGCACCAAGTGGTATAGCATCCAAATTCCTAGAGGAGAAGTTAAAGGAATTAGAGGAAGAAATAGATAGCAAAACTATACTAGTGGGGGACCTTAATCTCCCCCTCTCTGAACTCGATAAATCTAACCTCAAAATAAACAAGAAAGAAGTTAAGGAGGTGAATAGAATCTTAGAGAGACTAGATATGATGGATCTCTGGAGAAAACTGAATGGGGATAAAAAGGAATTTACTTTCTTCTCAGCAGTGCATGGTACATACTCAAAAATAGACCATGTACTAGGGCATAAAAACCTCACAATCCAGTGCAGAAAGGCAGAAATAGTAAGCGCATCATTCTCAGATCATGATGCAATAAAAATTATATGCAATAAAGGGCCATGGAAAGATAGACTAAAAACTAATTGGAAACTAAACAATTTAATCCTAAAAAATTGGTGGGTCAAAGAAGAAATTATAGAAACAATCAATAATTTCATTCAAGAGAATGATAATAATGAAACAACATACCAAAATTTGTGGGATGCACTAAAGGCAGTTCTCAGGGGAAGTTTTATATCCCTGAGTGCATACTTAATTAAAGCAGAGAGAAGGGAGGTCAGTGAATTGGACATGCAATTGAAAAAGCTAGAAAAAGAACAAATTGAAAATCCCCAATTTAGTACTAAATTAGAAATACTGAAAACCAAAGGTGAGATTAATAAAATTGAAATTAAGAAAACCATTGAATTAATAAATAAAACCAAGAGCTGGTTTTATGAAAAAATCAACAAAATTGATAGACCCTTAGTCAATATGATAAAAAAAAAGAAAGAAGAAAACCAAATTATGAGTATCAAAAATAAAAAGGGTGAATCTACCTCCAATGAAGAGGAAATCAAAAAAATAATGAGGAATTATTTTTCCCAATTGTATGCACATAAATATGACAATCTTAGTGAAATGGATGAATATTTACAAAATCACAAGTTGCCCAGATTAACTGAAGAGGAAGTGAATTACCTAAATAACCCCATCTCAGAAAAAGAAATCAAACAAGCCATCAATGAACTCCCTAGGAAAAAATCTCCAGGGCCAGATGGGTTCACTAGTGAATTCTATCAAACATTTAAAGAACAATTGATTCCAATACTCTACAAACTATTTGGGAAAATTAGTGAAGAAGGAGTCCTACCAAACTCTTTCTATGACACAAATATGGTACTGATTCCTAAATCAGGAAGAGATAAAACAGAGAAAGA